>SWEM01000188.1:0-52873 GCA_019593585.1 Nitzschia palea | reverse complement strand
AAAACCAGCTCTTTAAGCTTACTCATCGTGGATACACGGGTGTCTACGCCAATGGTGATGGAGAAAAGGGTGAGATTGAGTGTCCTTTTGAATTTTACAATACTTGGGTGACCGATCCAAAGGAAGCGCAGCGTATGGCGGAGAGAGTCACTAGGTCCACAATTGGAGTGAAATGTTGTCCTGTGGCTGGTATTCCAGCCCCTCGAGAGGAGGAAGAAGATATCCACGAATTGGCCAGTGAGCTCAACTTGATGTAACAGAAAGATTGCTTGGAACACTTTGGGAACAGGTTGGAACCAAAGTGAGAGACCGTCAAGAATGGTTGTATGTTCTAGTTTTGGAGTACCTGAACCATCTAAATAAATCTAATATTACAGGGCTACAGTCATCGGCATTCGCATTACTGTTACAGCGCAAACATCGTGACCTTACGAGGTTTTTTCTCTTCTAATCATGGGTTCCATGTCATATATCCCTTGCGGAATCAATCTACAGATAACGCGACATTGAATGGTCCGAGAGAAGGCACAAAATTTCTGATGGAAATCGATTCTAATCGTTGGTGATCTTTTGTGAACAATTGTAGTATAAAATGTAACAATGGAGTACGGGTTTCACGTTTCAACTGCGAGTTGAATGTGAAGTCGCACGGACTATAATAAACACTTTGCAGGTCGGTGCGCGTGCAATGTGACCCATGGCACTTGGTTTGTGGTAGGCGCTATGTAGGCTATAGTGCAAAACGTCGAAAGTAAGTCGCATTATTGTCACCCTTTGAAATAAATTATTCGGAAACGAAGGTTACATTTCGATACATTCGGCGACAGTCGCGGAAGAGGAGTTACACCATTTTTTGTCGTGAGCGAATGAGCGAGGCTAGAGGCTACTCTCGACGACAATTACCCACCCTTGGCTGCAAAATCGATATCAGTGACTGTCCTCACTGTCACCCATCTCACTGTCAACAAGCATTTTGAAATACGGAAACAAGGTGCCTCTCCCCCTCCAAGGAACCTGGTGTTTACAATGCCGATCTTTGGAGGTATGATTATGACGCCCCGATCGATGCGTAGTGGGAGGTCGACAGGAGGGAACTTGCGAGAGACATCCAAGCAGAATATTCAACAATCACGATCGGATCCGATGAACCTTCGAAGGGTCAATACCGATGATTCATCAGTATTCTCAGGTATTGCTTCTATCCATAATCAAAGTAGTACAGAAGATGATGAGAATCAAGTGGTTAGGAGAGGTCGACTTGTGCAACTAGAGGTCTTTCCTCCCCATGAAGGGAAAGTCACCGGGCTTTCATCAACATGCAGCAGTAAATCATCGAGTACAGGAAAGCATTTGCCGATAGCTCTCGGAATCACAGAGAATATGTCCGAGGACGAAGAGGAACTTGAGGATTTTAGAGCGTTAGCCAAATCTCGTCGATCTGCTATTGTAGGTGGACGCAGTATTCTGAGGAACCTCAGGCCAGTTGCAGACTTGGATTCAGCTTTTACGGAAGACAACGAATCATCGCTAATACGACAGCAAGGAGAATACACTATTGAATTTTCTGGCGATCAAGACGCTTCCACGTTCTGCCAGAACGACGCATCGACAATATCCTATGCGTCTGAGAATGATTTTCAGAGGCCCAGGGGCAAAATGAGGTTGCTATCCAACATCCAACTCCTACGAAGCATTGAGAGTAGTCCTTCCATTCACTTTGACGATGCGAGTTCAGATTCACCGGATTCTCCGGATACTCCGCCGACACCAGAAGGCGCAGAGGAACTATCTCGGATTCTCAAGGATTTTGGGAACGAACTCGACGAGAACATTATGAGTTTGACCAAAGACAGTACCAGTGATCAGGGATCATCAGTCTGGCAAGATATTACACATCGTCGAGTAAGGTCAGAAGATGATCAGCAGGATTATAGCCGGTGCGATTCGAGAGAGTTAGAAATGGCTTTGCATCAAGCCAAAAGTGAGGTTGAGGTTTTGCGTGATAATCATGAACAATTCATCTCGGAAATGGAACAAACAGAAGAGGAGCACGAATCAGAGATGAAGCTCTATGACGAACGCATCAAGCAGAAAATGTTCGAACTGAAAGAGATGTATAGAGAGGAAATCGATGTTCTGATTAGAGAAAAAGATGCAGCGATTGCAGAAGCAGGACTACAAGCGGCTCGTCATGCGGAAGCTGGCCGCAAGCAGATTGCTTCTCTACAAATGGAAATTGAGACACTCAAGCTTCATACAAAACAGGCCGTATGGAAAGCTGTCGCAGATGTGAAAAAAAGAGAAAAACGAAGAATTAATTTCACAAATTGCAGCTATACGGACAGCACATGAAATTAAACTTGAGTCCTTGCGTCGCGAAACAGACAGAAAACTTAAGGGTGCGGTCAACGAAGCTGTCTCCAAGGTTACAAAAAATCTTGTGGAAGAAAGAAACCGACAAAGGGATGCATCCATTAACGAGGCTGATTTTGCAGCGCTTCAACAAGAAAATACTCGACTTCGCCAAAACCAAAACGCTGTGGTATTGGCACTCAAATCCGTGAAAGATAACCTGAACAATCAGTACTCCAAACAGTTGGAAGACTTTGAAGGGAAGTCACAGCAGCATCTAAGTTCTTTGTTGTCAGAAAGTCAGGACGTGTCGAACCCCGAGACTCTACTTGGAGAAGTTGTTGAGTTATTTGAGTTCCTTCTCGAACAAACCGAGTCGAAATTGACGGCGACAGAACAAGTTTTGACTGCAGAACGCAATAAGAAAGAGCGGAATGAGATATACTTCCAGGCAAGAAAAGACTTGATGACGAAGCACCGAGCAGAGATTGAGCACGCTAGAAGGCAGGTCTTAGACGCGAAGGAAAAAGTCGAGTTCCTTGAAAATGAGTTGAAAACGATCACCAAAGAGAATAGTGCATTACAAGAGGATTTGCGTACCAACGAAGAAAACCATCGTCAGGAAGTGCTCCGGCTACAAGACGCTCTCTTTTCCACCGAGAGAAGCCAACGCCGTGAAAGGTCGTTCCGCGAGAGGCGAAGAACGCGTGAGCCTTCTGGACTTAATAGTACGCCCACTTCAGGTCAAAACATAGATGATCGTTCAACAGACAACATGAGCTTCTGCGCTCCGCCACGACCGAGTACTGCGATTGGTACGTCGCCTCGATCTTCAATTGTTCCGCCAACGGTAAACGTTGAATCTCGTGACGATGTTGAAAGATTGAAGAGTCCGAATGACAGTGCACAAGAAACATTGAAAATCACACTGGAAGAACAAGAAGAAAGCCAACGACGTGAAAGGTCGTTCCATAGTGTCCGGGAAAGGCGGAGAATGCGTGATACTTTTGGGAGAAACAGTACGCCCACTTCGGGTCAAAACATGGATGATCGTGCAACAGACAACAACCCGAGCGTCAGCGTTCCATCACTACCAAGCACCTCGAGTGGCAAGTTTCATCAATCTTTAACTGATCAAACAGCGGAAAATGTTGAAAGATCAAAGAATCCGACTAACAGTAAACAAGATGCATTGGAAGTCACACCGGAAGAACAAGAAGAAAGCCAACGGCGTGAAAGATCGTTCCACAGTGTCCGGGAAAGGCGAAGAACTCTTGAGACTCTCGGAAAAAATAATACACCCATTTCGGGTCAAAACACAGATGATCGTGCTATCGACAATATCACGAGCTTCAACGCTCCACCGCTACCAAGCACTTCGCGAGGCAAGTCACCTCGAGCTTTAACTGTTCAAACAGTGGGAAACGTTGAAAGATCAAAGAATCCGACTGATACTGCACAAGATACCTTGAAAGTCACAGCTGACGGACAAGAAGAAAGCCAACGACGTGAAAGGTCGTTGCACAATGTCCGGGAGAGGCGAAGAATGCGTGAGAATAGTGGGAAAAATAATTCTCCCATTTTGGGTCAAGGCATTGATGATCGTTCACCAGACAACAACGGGAGCTTCAGTGCTCCACCACTGCAATCCAAATTGAGTGGCAAATCGCCTCAATCTTTTACTGTTCCAACAGCTGAAAAAGTTAACTGTGAATCTCGTGAGGATCAGTCTGGCGGTCCACATGATGCGTTGATAGTCATGCAAGAAAAAAAAGACGAGTCCACAAGTAGCCGTGATCGTTTTGATGATCCTACCAACACAATCAATGATCACGAAACCATTTCGGAATCGTTTCGAGAAGTCAATGAGCAAAATGGACCACAATCAATTCTGACTACGGGAACAAGTGAGGATGATGATGATGATGATGAAAATCAGGATGTTTCATCACCTGACTCCGACATTGAGCACCTGATGATGCGAGAGCCAGGCTCGAGATCTCAAGACGCGAAACAATTTACATTCACAGAGAAATCTGGAGTGCAGAGGGAAAAAGGACCCATAAAAGCAAGAATGGAGGCTCTCGAAAGCAAGGACTCCGGTAGAAAGTCACCTTTCGCCAATGAAGTAGCTAGGAAGAAGTCGTTCGGACTTTTGCGAAGTTTCAAAGGCCAGCTGCCTACCTCAACTAATGGACACACCCAATGAAATGAAGGTGACGGCAAAACAGAAGCCTCTCAGCCTTCCGTGAATAAACCAAGGACAGGGGGTAGAATCCGTATCTTTTTCGATGCCACGGGGAAAAACGACCAAGAGCAGGCCCCCAAACACCTTATATAAATTCTTGATCATCTCAAGCCAATTGGAATCGAAATTCCTCATACTGCCAATAGGATGAGGAAGAGAAGAAATTCGTGAACGACGGTCCTTTTGTCGTATCATTTTGCGTTGAGTTGGCGTCAGAACATCCAAGTTCATAGCGGCCACTAAAACTTGCAGTGTCAAGAAAAACATCCTAAATGTACAATAGAACGAATACTTTTCATTACACCGACAAGTTTGGCAGAAAAATCATGGAGGAAAATTTTCATCGTAGTGATGACACACTGTTCTCCAGTGAAAGCACCTGGGAGTTTTGCAGTAACTGGCCATGGGCTAATAAACTATGCTTTTTGTATTGAAAGGACTTGTTCAAAACTTGAGGAAACCAGACTATTTGGATAAGTTAATCTTGGGAAATTTGGTAAACTTGCGACTACTGAATGAGAGGAACTCGCATGGTAAATTTTCAATAGAAGGCGCTGTGGGAGTGGTTGCAATTGCTTTTGAAACGGATATTGATTGGGCTTCCCTGACATGACCAGTAGGACCGAGCAATTGTGTCATTCCCTCGGTCTCCCAAATCTGTCGGTGTCCGATAGCAGTAGTAGTCGCTGTCTCGGTCGGTGTTGGTGGCTGTGGTGGCCTTGGGAGCGGAAAACCACCCATGGGACGAACCAAGCTTCCGGTAGCCTTCTTGCCAGTTTCGTTGATTGGTGTAAGCGAGGTATTTCTAGCATTTGGGTTGGCATTCTTGGTGACGTAATGAGTTTGGGATTCAGCCAGGGAAACAGGGCGAGGATTCGATTCCTCCCCACTGCTATCGCAGCTCTTACTTGGTCTTGTGGATGCGTTGTTTTTGCGACAATCCCATGAGAATCCCAACTTGTTGAGTTTTTCAATTCTTTCCGGAGTCATGCTTGTGGGCTTGTTTTCTTGCCAAAATTTGAATTGCCGGCGTTGACGCTGAGAACGGGGAAATAAGAACAAGAAGGAATAAGATCAGAGTCCATTTAGTTTCTTGCCATTGACAGTCATAGACAGATAGACAACACATGCGTTCGTTCGTACCTTGACCCAGATGGCTAATTGTGGATTCTTATCATAATTGCTGGGGACAATGCAATGCCCGTGGATTTGCTTAAAGGCCAAAAGTTCAAACCAACGCTCTTCCCAAACAACATCATGAGAGTTCCATATGAATCCAATTTGATTCAATAATCGAACGCGTTCATCCGAGAGTGTGGATCGCTTGCCCTCCAACTTGAGTTTGAATTGGTATCGTTGTCTCTTGACCCATTGGGCCAAGGGAGCATTATCGGTGAAGGTGTGAGGAACATGGCAGTGTCCAAATTGCCGACGAAATTCGCAAAGATCTTCAAATTTCTCGGACCAGATTTCCGCTTGATACTCTCGAAATCGAACATCCTTCAACTCATCATTTGAATCGTCGGATTGGTCGTCCTCATCATCCGATGTGGAGGTGGATGAAAGTTTCGCAGCCGTCATTTTGGGACGTTTCGTGGGCACTAGAACTTCTGGTAGAGATGGGCGCTTGCGAAGAACAGCAGAGACAGAAGCATGCTGCTCTTCTGGGCGTAGCAGTACGGATTGGTGGACAAGACCATGACTACTATCATGAGGCAATGGACTCCCCACCATTGTCATCCCCATCCCAAAAGGAAGTTGCTGTCGCCGAGAAACAACTTCTGCCAACTCCGCCAAGCGAGCAAGTGGTTGACCACTTTGGGTTGGTGCATTCATTGATACTCCAGGTCCAGGAAACATGTTTTACAGTTACAACAAAAACGCCAAAGCAAATTATAACACTTTCTTGGGCAGCCCCCACTTGGATTACAAATGCAATATCGGTGCACAAAAGTGTCCCTTCTGGCGCTTCGCAGGATGGATTTTCCGCTCTTCGTGTGGAAAGGTTTCTCCGAAAGTTGATGAGGACTTGCTGTCATGTCCGAACAGAGACCAAGAACCGGACCAAGCAGTACATTCGGGCTGTGCCTGAGACTGTACGTAAGACAAGTCGCCGCATCACTCCGACACGAAAGTCTGGCTGTAGGCGTTGAACGGGCATGCCTAAAAATCACTCCATATATATAAGAGCGAACACCCCCAACAAATATGGGGACAACTTGCAGGTCGACTTCCCGGTATTTCTACTTGTGCCAACTCTACATGGTACCGTACGTGGAATGCGACGCTTTCAATAGATGATGCTATAATAAAGTATAATATGATGATACTTGCATTTTTGATGACAATGGTGAGCTAAAAAGTTCCCACAAAGGAAATGTGCGCTCCAAGTATCGAGATCTTGTGGTACGTTGCAGTGTAAAAGGAGGTAGTAGATTCAAGCCCTTCCAAGCATGAAAGGACACCAACATGCCATTTGCAAGCAATCTATTGTACCAAGAACAGAAGGTTATCGTCGCTCTAGTAGGCTGCAGCAACAGGAGCTATTAGTACTATTATGCCAGAATACCTCCAAGCTTGCTTACCAGTACATCGCTCACTGTCCTGCAGCCTATATGACCGATGATCCAAGGTGCCATTACCTTTCTTGACCATTGCAGGAGTGCGTCGTAATGGATCTCCTGACGAACAACAAGCAGGAAAACGAGAAAACTACTACAACCACATCTACTACTCCGGTGCGAGTGATAGCCGCTGAGTCAGTTCCTATTTCCCAGGAAAAACCAACAACAAAATTGATCCAAGTCAATTGGTTGCTTAGCAACTCAAAAGTCACGTTCAAGTGTCTGTTTTAGCGAATCAATGATCATTTCATACAGCGAACATTGGATCGACTCAAAGTGTACCAGGTACCTGGTAAAGTACCGGTATGCTTCTTGTCAGTTGTCAGTGGCGAATGTTTTCAGTGTTTTCATGACTCTAGAATTCGTGACCGGGTGTGGCAAGAATGGGTCAGAGTTGTGAGCTTTACAGTTAGTTTACAGTTAATTTTACATCAATCCACGTCACATGCGGAAACCCGCGCGAAGTGTCCGACACCAAGACAAAAAGCTCGTGCTCCATGGCGAGGTCGGAACTTGCGCCGTTCGGACGTTGGCGTAGGAATTTGGTGTAGGGTGCAATTGATTTGGTTGCTGTCGAAGGTTTGTAGCAACAAACAACGACAAGCAAGTTGCCATTTTCGAGCAAATTTTGAATCTTGACGACTATCTCTCGAAAACGCAACAAACACAACAAACGCAGCTACAAGAACCTATTCGGAGCGGGCTGACTTTTATTGGCAACAATATCCAAAGTGGTGCATGTCAAGGTGAGTCCGCGATCAACCAACTTTTTTCCAAATTCGGTTGAGTGAACAATGCAGTGATGACAATGATGATGTTATTCTTGTCTTCGCCCTTTTCCTCGCCTGTCACCATCATCCATGCATTTTTCTTGATTCTCACCGGCTCGCTTACTTTTGGCTCATGTATCACGCTAACAATAACTGCGGTAGTCAGGCGATCACGGACTCTGCCAGTTGGATATCGCCACGATCGAGAACCTTTAGTGATCCCGACGAAGCGGTACCGTTGACTACAAGTGGCGACAAGAAGAAACCAAAAAGAACCATGCGGCCTGAATTTATGAATCTAGAATTTCGTCCGGAGGAGGATATAAGCGAAGATGATGCCGTGGCAAGTTTACCTCCGACCAATGGTGCGGGACGTCTACGGTATCGAGACCGCCCCGGAAGTTTACGGGGTGATGGCTACGGTGGAGGTGGATATCGTCCGATGCAGGCGAAAAATGTAGACATGCAGTCACACAACTACGAACCCGATGAAAGTGAAGTGTGGCGGGCCTATGTAGCGCAAGTACACTTTTCGAATCGTGGTCAATGGTGGACGACTGGTAAGAAGCGGGCTTTGAAACGCTGGATCTTGACGTTCATGGTCGGAGTGATTCAAGCATGCGTGGCAGCTTCCTGTAACTTTTTCTCTCGTGCCTTGTCCAAATACAAATTCGACTATGTCTATGAGTTGCTGAACTCGGTCGACAACCAAGCCACTGCCGGCCAACTCCTGTTGGATGATGACATGACCAAAAACGGAGATGATGGCGTTTCAGAAGGGGCTGAAACCCCCTCCGCTGGACCAGGTATATCCGCGTTCTGGGCATATTGTCTTATTCAAACACTTTTTGCTGCTATTGCTTCCATATTTGTTTGGATAGAACCAGTTTCGGGCGGATCAGGGATTCCAGAGATCAAGTGTTTTTTGAACGGTATTGACATTCCACGTATCGTGCGCGTCAAAACTCTGCTCTGTAAAGTTGTCGGTGTGACCTTTTCTGTTGCTGCTGGCCTTCCAGTCGGAAAGGAAGGTCCTATGGTACACAGTGGCTCTGTCGTCGCTGCTGGAATTTCACAAGGAAAGACCAAGATTTGGGGAGTGGATACATCCTTTAGCAAGTTTTCCGACTTTCGCAATGACCGGGAGAAAAGGGATTTTGTGGCTTGTGGAGCAGCGGCTGGTGTGGCTTCGGCATTTACAGCACCCATTGGAGGTGTCCTATTTAGCTTGGAGGAAGGGGCAAGCTACTGGTCGACAAAGTTGACATGGCGAGCATTTTTCTGTGCCATGACTACTGTTGCCACGCTATTTGCTATTCGAAACACGGATGTATATTGGGGTCAAGCAGATGTAGCCAAATTATTTTCATTCGGCGAATTCAACAGTCTCTCGTAAGTGCTGACATGCCATGTACTGCAATTTGTCCATCCGGAACTTGCACGAAAAATTCGAAACTCATCCTTGAAAATACATCTATGTTCAGCAACGAAGCTTCCAACTTTAGCATCTGGGAGTTACCAATTTTTGCTTGTATTGGTTGTCTAGGTGGACTTATTGGGGCTGTGTTCAATGCTGCTAACGAACATATCACCCTTTGGAGAATGAAACGGGTGAATCACTCAAAACTCCGACGTTTCGTTGAAGTCATCCTTGTTAGCTTCTTTGTGTCTGTTGTCTCTTTCTCGATGCCATTGATCTGGGGAAGGTGCACGGAACTTCCAAAGGATATGCAAGACTGGACAAACCAGGAGAAAAGCCTTGTCGAGTCTTTAGTTCCATTTCAATGCGAGCCTGGAAAAGAGTACAACGAGGTTGCAAGTCTCATCTTCACCGAAGCAGATGTCGCCATAAAGCAGCTCTTTCACTTTCGTGAGGCGGGGGGTGATGACAGTTCAACATTTTCATCGGGAGCCTTGTTCCTCTTTTTTGTTCCTTACATTTTGTGTGCTACCATCGTATACGGTATTGCCGTTCCAAGTGGACTTTTTGTTCCTTCGCTTCTATCTGGAGCGGCATTTGGACGTCTTTGTGGTCACCTCTTGCACAAATTGGATCACACCAATGGTACATTTGCTGACAGTGGAACTTATGCATTGATGGGGGCCGCCGCAGTCCTCGGCGGTATGGCACGAATGACCATTTCTTTGACTGTCATATTGCTAGAGGCTACTGGTGACATGCAGTACGTGTTGCCGCTTATGTTGGTGCTCATGTCAGCTCGATTTACTGGAAACGTTTTCAACGAGGGCCTGTACGATGTTCACATTCGTTTGAAGAATATTCCATTCATGGAACCTGAAGTGCCCCCCATTGCGGAACGAAACGAAATTGTGGCGGGACAGGTCATGTCCACGGAAGTCAAATGTTTGCGTCCTGTAGAACGTGCTGGGGTAGTCTACGATTTGCTACGAAGTTGCACACACGGTACCTTCCCTATTGTTGATACAGCCAGTGGTGGCACGTTGTATGGAACAGCAAGTCGCTCCATGCTTTGCACACTGTTACAGCGACGGGCGTTTGGATCACCGGATGTCTTGGACGATTATGATAACAGTGATACACTTGGTCCTCGTCGCTTGAGTCCCTTGGTACAATGGGACACTATAGAGCGAGCCTACCCGAAATACCCAACCATTGATGATGTCGATATGCGCGAGTCAGATCGCAACTGCTGGCTGGACCTTCGACCATACGCCAACACGGCACCTTACACAGTGAATGAAACTGCATCAATACAGCGGACGTATCGACTCTTCCGAACTCTAGGACTGCGCTTTCTGTGTGTTGTCAACCACAACAACCAAGTGGTTGGGATCATCACGCGAAAAGATCTATTGCCTGACTCTTTGACCAACTCGTTATTGCGTGGGCGAAATGCTCATGTCATTGAAGATTTCCATGACTTGAACTAACCAATAAAGAACTATTCTTCACAGTCAATATTCGCATAGCTCTGGATAATAGGGCAGGATTGTTCTACTACCGGTATGGAATTTGTAGTCTTGTCGGCAAAAAATACAAGTACAAGAAAATGTGATACTACTGTAAATTGCTCGTTATGTGTTTATCCAGCCATGAACATGATATGCAAAAGTACAATAAAGGGTTCATGGTTCCGCGTCCACCGTCACGCAGGATTATTTATTAAGACTCCACCCCAAAAATAAATTTGGTAACCTGTCGTGCCTATTTACAGATACGGTACCATATCAAGAGAGATTCACCGAAAAAATTGTCATGCTTCTTTTGGCCTACTCCCTCACAGGATGCCTCGGCGGCGATTTCTTTCCCAACAGTAAAAGAGACATGGATCATTCTTCCAGTCGATACTACGAATCATAATGATAATGGATGATCCGACATCGGTGTCATCTTGGTCGGAGAGCGAAAGCTTTCACGATGATTCTTCTCAACAGGTTCCATCTCCCGGGGAAATTCGATGCCTGACCACGAACGAATCTGTTGTCAGTTTGTGTTGTGGACAAAATAATGAAGAAGACGTGATGAGGATCCCTAGCATTCTATCGTTCGAACTTGAACCTATTGTTGCACAACAACATAGTCGGAGGATGCTACCATTAGGCAACTGGCAGTCGTTTTTCTGGGGAGGCCGTACCAATAGTAGAATTTCCAGTCTACTGGGAGTAGGCTTAACCTTGCTTCTATCCGTATCATTCATCCTGATCACTCTCAGCAGTAATAGGCTTCCACAACAGCAACCGAACTGGCATCGGTCCAATTTGTCATGGAATTTCGATCGACCCAATTGTCTTGCGTTTCAGAATCGTGGTCGCAATAATGGCCTCACTAATGAATTCAAGATTGTTCAAATAACCGATATTCATTTAGGGGAAAGGCCAGATCTCGACTGGGGACCCCAGCAAGATTTAGATACGTGGAAGGCCTTGGATGCTGTACTGACTGCCGAGGCCCCGATTGATTTGATTGTCTTGAGTGGAGACCAATTGACTGCCAACAACTGTAAGGATAATGCCACGGCGTATTATCAGGAATTAGGCGAATTTCTCATGACGTATGGAATCCCATGGGCCTTGATCTTTGGCAACCACGATGATTCGGACTATGAATCCCTCGATGGGAAGAAATATCCTCCGAAATACGTACGCGAAGATCTGTTGGCGATTGATCAAAGCTTTCCTTTATCCTTGACTCAAGCGGGACCGGAAAGTATCAATGGAACAACCAATTACATCCTGGACATTTATCGCTCCTATACTGGACGTAGCCCCTATTCAGGCTGCAAATCCAGGAGTTCGGTAGCGGCACAAATTTTGTTGATGGATAGTGGAGGTGGTACCATCGAACAAGCCATTTCGGATTCTCAAGTAGAATGGGTCCGTGGGCAAATCAACCAATCGGCAGTCCCAGCGGTAGCCTTTCAACACATTCCCACCAAGTCACATGCCCATGCCGGTGAGAATGTTTGTCAAGGACTTCAAGCGGAAGGAGTCAATGCCGTGGACTATGATGGAGGTATCCTGGAAACGCTGTCCGAATCCGAACGTTTCTTTTTTCTGGCAGTAGGACACAATCACGGGAACGACTATTGTTGTCGCTACAACAACACCTCATTCCACAACGCATCCATGATGCACGTTTGTTTTGGTAGACATAGTGGCCATGGTGGATACGGAAAGTGGGATCGAGGTTGCCGAGTTTATTTGTTGGAATACGATGATCTTGACGAGACTACAAGTCCTGTCGATGAAACCACATCACCGCCATCCTATTCATTAACAGCAGCAGCTTCAGAAGGTTCCGAAGTAACTTATTCTGCAGCACGCAGCACGATGCGGTGGTCTTCTTGGGTGCGATTGGAATCGGGTGAGGTGATTGATAGCATTGATGTGTGAGTGAATGGCGGTAGGTACCGGTAGTAGAAATCGTAGAACCAGAATTACATTACCGTTAACCAAATTCCGTTATGACGTGGGAAGTTCGTGCCGTGTACCTGGGTACTGGGTACCCGCAGGCGATCCCGTCCAGTGGCTTATGGATAACCGCATTCTAACGCCATTTGGAGCATTGTCGGCACCTTGGCGAGGAATTTCGAAGTTTGTTCCATCCCATCTTCTCGCACTTTCGTCATATTCCCGCATATTATTGCGCCCGAAAACGAAGGAAATCGACCAGTGGTAGTTGACATTGCTCGACCAAGACTTGTCATAAAAAGCCTTTATTTCCAAAACAAACACAATATATATTGGTGCCATGGGGGGAGGTTCCGTAGCTAAAGATCATCCCTGGGAATACTTGACAGCATCTGCTCTGGCGGCAACCATCAACTACCCATTATGGCGTGCGTCGGCCATTGGACAGAGCGGCTTTACCGTCTCGCTGGCTGGAAGTGGAACCCGATCCTTGTTGTCTAGTATCCCACCTTCTATATCACCCTATGTCTATGCTTTTGCACCACCCTACAAGGGCATGTTTGCAACGGTAGCGGGCATGACGTGGGCCCGAGCGGCCATCTTTTGGGGATCCGATCGTGGTCGAGAGTATTTGACCTCGAACGAAATATGCAGCGAAGGCTGGGCGCTAGTCTTGCCTCCCCTTGCCGTTTCTACAATGGTTCAGTTTATCAACATGCCCATTGTACGAGCTAGCATCACATTACAAAATCCAGAGTCTGTATTGCCCAACACTGCCGCATCGATACGACATATTTATCAAAAGTACGGTGTTTCTGGACTGTGGCATGGTACATCGGCTGGCGTTTTGAAAACGGTTCCGAAATACATTTCGGCCATTGTCGTCAAGGACTACATGGAAGATTATCTGCCCAAGCCGGACCCATCTTCACCAACGTATGATCGAGATCGATTGTGGCGATCCGCCACCAAATCCGCTATAGCAGGTGTAGCTGGCGCCGCCTTGACCAATCCATTGGATGTCATTCGAAACGAAATGTTCAAACACAACAAACCGATGACAGAAACAATTCGAAATCTCTATCGGGATCTCGGCTATTCGTTCTTATCGAGAGGTCTTGGGAAGAACATGGTTGCCGTTGCCATCCCTCTTGGATGTACCATCTTTTTTACCGATGCCCTCATTCAATTGACAACTCATCAGCGAACCCACAGCTAACTATAAGGTGACCAACAAGAGAAACTTACTGTATCGATTTATTACTGTATAGAATTCACTGGAAGAGATACAATCAACTTTTATGATTCTTGTTCGCTTCGTTGCATTTGCTCTAATAGTTTCGCCTGGTAGGCCTTACCCGTTAGCAGCTTGTCGGCTCCGCCAACTGCTTTTAGGAAGGGATCATCTAAGTCGTCTTCGTCATCATTTTCATCATCATCATCATCATCATCACTGAATTGTGCAGAATCAACATCGGAAGTAGCAGGGTCCTCGTTTGAGTTTTGGTCGTCATTATTACCCTCGCCGCCGTTTTCTTGCTGGCGGGCCAGTCTCCTGGCTTTTCTAGCTTCCCTAGCTTCTTGTTCCAATTTGCGCTCAATAGCCTTGCGCTCTCTCAGCCTTATTCGTCCCAATTGATCCGCCAAATCATTTCCTTCTTCTTCCTCTTGTGGATCTGGTAGTGCCAATTCCTTGACACAGACGGCACACGCTCGTAATATGGAGGGATTCGAAATTGTACTAGGCGTTGGTTGGCAAACCGTCTCTTCACCCTCGACATCGGCAGGGGTTGCTTCCTCTTTTTCTTGCACAGCAGCGGTAGCAGCAGCAGAGGCAATCAAGGCCTTGGCTTTGACAGAGACTCGGGCACACGATTCACAAATGGTATGATAGGCGGCCAGGACATTACGTTTTTGACATTCGTTGCACGTTCCTGGTTGGGTCCGCGGTTTGTACTTGCGATATTGTTTCCTCCATTCAATCTTGTCATGACATCGACGACAAACATGAATATTGGGTGAGGAGAGAATTTTCTCCGTCGTCTTGGATCTGGGATTATGTTTAAAGGCAAACTTGTTTTGATGAGCGGGAGCGGGTCCCTTTTTCTTTTTCTTCATTCCGGTTGCATTGGGCGGCATGGTTCTTTTTTGTTGTATTTGTGTGTGTAGAAAAAAAGAAGTATAGGAATGGCTAGGGATTCTCCACCTCCTTTATTCCTGTTGTCCTTCTCGAACCTAGTGTTTAGTGTCAAGAGTCAAATGGAAACCAAGCAATTGGCTTTATTCGTGTTGGCCGCAACCGCAACGAAAACGTGGAGTGGTTGTCGAGCACTTCATGCATCCAGAAAATCGAATGTATCATTCCGGATTCCATGTGATGACTCATTCGAATAAAGTTCATGACATTGGCATTGAGGAGAGGTAAAATGGTTCTACAAGGAAGGTAATAGTAACAGCTTGGAACAATCGTTTCGGTGCTACCAAAGGGATCAAGATAGCATGGAAGATAGTGCTCTTGTTGCAATACAAGGAGGCGTCGTCATTCGCGCCATGTTCACTCGCCAATTGGCAATATGTACAGCACCATCACTTTTATGCTATATGCTATGCTATTACCATTCATCTCTCATAATAACTGTCATTTGTCATTAGCAGTAGTAGTGTGCAAAAGAGGTACCTGGTACAGCTGTACGGGTACCAGGTACGGGGCGGGGACAAAAAGTAAAGCGTGAAGGAAAAGAGAACAACACTCGGGATTCCAACGTGGTCCCCCACCGTAGTACTAACCGAGCCCGAGCATGCTTAACTTCACAGAGCGGACGGGATGTGGTGCTGTCATGCTGGTATGGTCGTTCCCGATCGCAGTCCCGTATAATACTTATTTATAACTTTTGTTTGGATTGTTTGTGAAAAACGGAACTCACAGTCAACCAAATGATTGCTATTTTTTTGCCGGATCTAAATAAAACGGTCATGACCTTAGCCAAGTTTGCCTTTGAACGGAACTGGAATTAACTAACATTGAGCACTAGTAGCTACCTAGGATTACATAACAAGGCAATGAGATGTCAAGGCCATTTCAATGCCGACATGTATTTTTCTGAACACCGCTATTCGGATTTCTCCATGTGTCTCTTTGAATGATATAGTTATCGATCCAATTGCAGCTTCACTGGCACAACGTGAGAAAACCTACCAGTTACAGGTGCAGAGCAATTAACGGTAAGAGAGGCTTCCAAGCACTCAACTCTCGTCCCCAAGGTTATGCAAATGCCACCCCGCAAAGACTCCCATGGTCCTCAGTGATTGAGAAACACTGTTCCAGAACATCACTTGATAAATTCTGGCATACTGGGAAAAGTCTTCTACCAAGTCAAGATCAAGTCCTTTCGCAGGGTTCCGGCGTGATTATATTGGCACACCAAGGGCACTTTCCTCATCACTGAAAAGGAGAGAGAAGACTGCAAAATGGTTACGCTTCGTCATGTAATGGTGAGCATTGTTTCTTCTGCCGTTTGCACTCTATAAAATGCAAGATCTACCAACAGACCGTACTCATCATTGTCAAAGAAACGAAATGCAACGCATACACCACGAGGGCGCATCACATTGGAATACTCTTGACACAACCTATCCATTTCATGAAACACGACCCGTCTGGTGTAATTTTCATAACACTCGTCCCAAAACAATTTTAGAAATATAACGCCCAGCACAATCAAGATGCTGACTTGGGTATCACCAAGGGAGAAGGTCCCTCCGATCTCGGCCCCCGTATTGACAACCACAATGATGAAGAAAATTACCACCAACAAAATCAAGGACCTATTCACGTCCCATATTACCCGCTTTCCAATCTCGTCAGCCTTCCCGCGAAGATCTGTCCATTCCTCCTCGGTAATGTATGCTGCAAGAGTGGCAGGCCGATCAATAACCAAAAAGCGCAAGTAGCAATTCATGCCTCTTTGAAGGACAGTAAATTCACTTGAGTGCACAATAGTGACAGCAGGGGTTGGATTGGTCCAAACTTTAGACAAACTTGGGATACCACATCCTCCCACGACACTTCCCGGTGGCTTTCGCGGAAGGGGAGGCCCCGACATCCTGATTGTCGGGCCGACATGATTCACTGGGGTACTAGCTATTGAAGGGGAAAACCTTCCCTCGTCATACCGGTAGTAATCGTCGCGACCCTCCAATAGACAGCTTGCATCAATACCGATTGGATCTGGCTTTGGGGCGATAGACATGGTGGCATCCAGACTGGCAATCTTGGCAGAGGTGATGGTGTGCGTAGTGGAAAAGGGAATGCTCTTGTTTACACTTTCCCCCGCCGTCTGCTATCAACGCATATGTGAGATCGCTATTTACGTTTCAGCACGCTTATTTCTCCGTCGTCACGTGCTGTGACATTTGAAAAAAGGTCGCTATAATTATAGCCTTGCTCGCTGACAAGACAGTACATGTGGCATCCCCAAGGTTCGCCAGCCTTGCCTGGAGTCTCGCGTGTTCGGTGATGAGCCTGCCATCGGGCGTTGTTTTACACCACACGCTTGTCGTCGCTACAGTAGGACATTCCATCTTTTCTTAAGTCTTGCTCGCGAATTGTTGGGAGTACCAGTAGATATAGGATATAGTGCCTATTAATATACCCGGTAGAAAATCCAAGAGGTCCGTTCGAACGGATTATTTCCGAGGTGGTAAGTTAGGTTTTCCTGTGAAATTCGAGAAGTCACAAAAGTATCCGTAGTTGGCATGCCCATTCAGTAGTATTGATCCCTTGGTGTTAAACACAACCATTTCAATTGACTGACAAGATTTTCCTCATTTCATGGAGTCCAAGAACAAAATTTTTGAGGACGATCACGCTGAGCAGCAATCATGTCACATGGTCAGCCAAATGGCAGCCAAAAACATCATCATCGAAGAACAGGTGTGACTGCAGCTTCGTCAACTTAGTGCTGGAACAAGGAGAGAACGATGTCGACGGTAGTGAAAGCAGCAAAATACCATGTAAAATCCAAAACACAGGGTTTAGAGAATTCCTGTAAAAAATGTTCCGATGAAGCAAATTATATCATAATAATAGAATATACTAGTACCGGGTATGAGGTAAACTTTGCACACGGATGGTCGGCCTGCGCGGCAGGATCGTGTTGGCAGTCGTTCGGGAGCATGGCGGCCGACGAATTTCCACCTCGCAACGGTTCATTCTCACAGTCCATAGGAAATTTGACTCGCAAGATATGCATCGCCCTTCTCTTGCCCTAAAATGCATGATGAGAATACACAATCCAGGATTTTCCATCTCTTTCCACTACCAGTAGTATGTCTCCCTCTATGAAGATGAAACAAAGATATCTTCTTTCTGTTCTCTTGTTTCTAGCTAGTGATTCGTCATTCGCAGCCGAAAGAGAGTCCAGTAGAATAACGATCAAGAGTAACGAACAATCACCCATCCAGAAAAGGGGTCTTATTATTGGAGGTGACAGTGCAAGCCTCGGCGAGTATCCGTACTTTGCACATTTTAATTCACCGGGTTGTGGAGGAGCGGTAAGATACACCCATCGTATGTTGAAGAAGTTTTCCTTGTCTCCCTTTGGTGCAAAAAACGAAACGCTCACATCACCGACCGCATCTTCGTGATCCTCAAAAGCTCATTGCACCCGATATTGTACTGACAGCTGGACATGTAAGTTTCTTCTCCTTCCTGTCGTCACTTGACAAGACCATACTCTCATGCTTTTTTCATGCATTATGGCTGATGACACCACTACTCAGTGCAAACTTGATGCGACGTCAAGATATGGGACTGTTTACATCGGAGAGTATTCTCTCCATGGGAACCAAGACGGGGCTGAAGGATTTAGTGTGGTGGATGATGTTAGGCACCCATCATTTGATGATCAGGTTTGTTGCGGTCGAGCAGGAAGCGAATACTTTTATGGGGTAGAAAACGATTTTATGCTACTGAAACTTTCAGGGGAATCGGACGTCAAGCCAGTTCGATTGAACAAGAATGCCTCTCTACTTCATCCTGGAGATGAATTAACAGTCATTGGATTTGGTGATATAGATCCGGGAAGTGACTTTGTGGAGCCCAATATACTAAAAGAAGTGACACTGAATTACATTACAAATGCCGATTGCGTCGCTCAGTCGATCTATCCTGCGAACTTGTTGAATTCGGCTTCGATGTGTGCTACCGATGTAAATCAAGACGCTTGCGCGGGAGACAGTGGGGGTCCATTGCTTATCAAGGGGGCGACACCAGTGGGGGATGTCATGGTAGGCATAGTCTCTTGGGGATGGGAGTGTGGCGTCTATCCAGGTGTTTACGGACGAGTGAGCAAGGGCTATTGGTGGATCCGACGGGAAGTCTGTCGACTCTCAGCAAATCCACCAGCAAGATTCGGTTGTCCTACCGTTGCTCCAGCCCCCACACCGCCACCTACGGCACGTCCGACATCGCTGCCCACACCGCGGCCCACACCGCGACCCACACGACGACCCACACCGCACCCGACACGATTGCCAACCGTACCACCAACCACGGGATATTCACTAACTGGAGAGCCAAGATCCGCAGAAAACATTCCAGCACCAACAAAAATGCCCACTATTTCAGAAAAGGTATATACCGACGAAGCCAAGGAAACGAACGCAGCAACAACTCCATCATCAACCATTCCAAATCAGGGTAACCGTTCTTACACCGCAACTTCCGAAGGAACCAACGAGACAACAAAGTCCATTGTCCGTCTTTCATTACCAGCAGGAAAACCGTGCTCGGTTGCTTCGACATCACCGGTGGTGTGTTGCTCCAGTAAATCCAATACCTCTGATGGCACCTCAGCTAGTCAGGATTGTATTCCCATGCGGGAGGGGCGAGACTTTGGCGGTATTGGTCTATCCTGTGAATCCTCCGATTGGGTGAAAACCAATAATCCTGAATTGTATGATCCATCCATGTGTGATTTATTCCCATCTTCTGTATCCTCGGAAGCATCCTCCTTGTTTGGAAATCGGCAATACTTGCCCCTTGGAACGTCTTGCGCAGATGTAACAGAGCCTCATGAATGTTGTGGTTACTTGGATAATCGTAAGCAACAAGATAGTATTTATCATGGTCAACCATGTGTACCATTGCGCTCGGGCAATAATGCCAGTGTCAATTTGGGGGTTTGTCAACCGGCCAATTTGGTGGCCGAGCGTGCTCCAGGACTGGCCATGGATTGTCAAAAACTCGAACAAGAGGATGAAGAAACAGTCGTCCTATCCAATTCCACAGATGCGTGGCAAGCCTATCTGCAAAAGCTGTTGCATGACATCAAGGAAGATATTTTATGGGAACAAGGAGAGAGGACTATAGAGCGTATTGACCTTCCTAGTGGTCAAAGCTGTGATACGATTCAGGATCCATTGGTGTGTTGTGCGGCACGATATGTCGATACGAACATTTCTCGGGACTGTGTGCCTGTCAAGACGGCATGGCTCGGAAAGCCCAGTGGTACTCATCAAGCCCGACATGAGATTGCATGCCGAGCAATGGAACAAGGAGATATGGAAAATGATTCCATGTTCAATAATAGCGGTGTCTTCGATGGTGTGACCATTTCGTCGACAACAACCACAAAATCAACTACAACAGCAAACATGACCACGAGTTTTAAATCTGGTACATCCTCGAGCAGTGATACCATTTGTGATAGAATGGCCCAAGTGCTGCAACGCCGTACGCGACTCTCCCGGTTAGAATGCTCCTCGTTGAAGAGTCCGCGATCTTGTTGCAGTGCCGTGGATCGAACTGGCCAACCTTGTTTGCCCATTCGACCAGGCCAGGGGGAGGATCCAACCTGTGTATCGATGGAATGGGTCGTCTCACGTCATCCCAATGTAACACTTCTGGAATGTTCCAAGATAAGGTCATTAGATCTATAACTAACTACTAACGTTAGTAATACGATACTAGATACTACGTACCAGGTACCTGAATAGAGTTTTGCACGGGAAGCCTTTAACTGTTAACTACCCTTTCATGACTCGTTCGAGTAACAGATGAAGTCAAATTCGGCTTGTCACACGTCTTGTCGGACCCAATGCTACCTTGTACCAGGTACCAGGTATCCAAGGTACCGGTGGGGTCCGCGTTTGGCCATTTCTTGTATCATTCCACCATTCCAGGATTCATCCATCTGTGATCTGTGGGACTTGCTAGGACAGCAGTTGATTGGAACTACAAGTACATAGCTTGGTTGGATTGCTCTGGCGACCATCATTTATCACAATGTCGTCCTCTCAAGAGCGCGATCCGTTTCCAATGACTTCCACCGAGGCCAAGGCCTTGGAGGCCTCGGTGGGATCACAAGAAAAGAAACCGTGGTCCGCCATGTCCACGGAATCGCTAGTTGATACTTCCAAAGTGGATGCTGCTGCCGATGAACAAGAAGACGAGATAGAAGAATCTCGAGGTAGTTTGAAAAATGATGTTTTCACCGATCGCGACACGATGGATGTAGAAGATCCCGTCTTGGATGTACCACTCGAAGAGCTGCGAGGCTCACGTTGGGACCGATGGCTGGGATCCAGCAAGCGATCGGCTCTCCGACTATACGAGCGTCTCTACGGGGACAAGTTGCCGCCTTCAGAAATGATACGTATTTTGACTCTGGCAACGACACTATTCTTCATGATTGGTGGATACTGGTTGCTTCGATCACTCAAGGATCCGGTGTTAATGGCATTGTGTGGCGTGCAAGCCATCCCCAAAGCAAAGATGCTTAGTGTCTTTGTGGTATTGGGCGTTGTTAGTGTTTATAATCACTTGCTGGATTCGGATATTCCAAAACATCGGCTCTTTTACATATTTGGAACCTTCTACTTCATTTTGTTTACTGTCATTGGTCTCATGCTCATGGATCCCAAGGTCGGTCTCGCCAACAAGTACCAAAGTGAAGACCGTATATTGGGATGGGTCAGTTACTGCTCCATCGAATCGTTTGGAAGTGTCATGGTCAGTCTATTTTGGAGTTTTGCCAACTCTAACATCTCCTTGGAAACTGCCAAGGCCAGTTACGGAGTCATGGTGGCTACAGCACAACTGGGAAGTATCACCGGTCCATTGTTCGTTCAACTCTTCTCCAACAAACTAGGATTGGCAAAGTGCTACCTGCTAGGAGCTTCAGTTCTCATGCTTCTACAGGCAACCATGTACAATTATGTAAAGAGATATGGATCGGCCGAAGAGCAACAAGCCAGACGTGACGCAGAGAATGCATTAGCCGGCATGAAGCCCAAGCCCCAAAAGGAGAAAGCAGGGATTTTGGAAGGACTTCATCTCTTTTGGAAGTACAATTATGTCAAGGGAATTTTCGCAATTAGTTGTTTGTTCATGGTAGAAGTCACCATTGTCGACTTTACCCTCAAGATGCTCGCCAAAGAGTACTTTGCCGAAGAGTTCCCCTGCCATCAAGATGACCCAACCTGCTATAACGCATCGACAGGCGAGTATGGATTGACCGAAGATGCTACCAAGGCTATTGCCTCGTTCATGGGTCTGTTTGGTGTAGCCACCAACAGTCTCAGTTTCATTTTTTCCTTATTCGGAACCTCGGCCATTATTCGGTATTTGGGATTGAGGTTGACCTTGCTACTCTTTCCCTCATTATGCTTGATTGTCATTATTATTGTTCGACTCCACCCAACACTCTATGTAGCCTTTTTGGCAATGATTTTGCTCAAAGCCAACAGTTACGCACTCAACAACCCCACGAAAGAAATCCTCTATCAGCCCACGGGACCAGCCGTCCGATACAAGGCAAAGTCTTGGATCGATATCTTTGGAGCGCGCGGATCCAAAGCCTTGGGTAGTGTTGTCACCAATGCCTTTTCCGACTCTGCCACGGACTTGGTGGCCAATGGAAGTTTGGTCGGAATGGCGGTTGCCTCATTCCTGATTTGGAATGCTCGATTCATGGGAAAGAAGTTTGATGAATACACAGAGTCAGGATATATTGTAGGGGAAGACAATGACGAAGCCACCAATCAAAATATTCAAATGGCGATTCAACAAAACGAAAATGAAGATACGAGTTGTGCCCTCAAAGATGATGAAGATGATGATGACGAAGAAGACGAAGAAGCTGATCTTGGAGGCCAAGCAGAATCTAAACAGGAGGAGGAGGAAGATCGATCCTTTGCAAAAAAACCCGATTCAACCATGGTGTAGGTGGTGGTTGTTTGGCTACCCTAACACTCCATTCGCCTCGCTAACTGGGAAGTTCTAATCCTCAACAATAACTTCGAATACAGTTTCATGTTGCGATGCATAAAGATTCACGATTATGGAATACCATTGTAGCGAACCTTACGTGATTATTATTCATGGTGGCTACGGCTAGAAGTACAAACAGCTTGGCTTTGGGCTCGACTGCTAAGAACGACGACGAAAGTTTACCAGGCCATTCCTGCTTCTTGAAGTGCATCTTGCGCCTCGGTCTCTTCTTCGTACTCGATCTCAATACGGTTCCCTTTCCGTCTTGATCGTTTCGACTTTTTGTCTTTGGGTTGCTCTTTGCGCTTGTCTTCGTCGTTATCATCATCATCATCGTCGGAGTCATCCTCATCATCGTTGGCAGACACGTCATCATCATCCTCTTGATCCTCGTCGTCGTCATCATCGTCGTCATCGCCACTGCTGTCCCCAGCGTTGCCCCATTTACCATCACCCATGTATTCCATATCTTCCATATCATCTTCCATCTCTTCTTCGTCGGAATCCAAATCTTCCACATATTCCACGAGACTATCTTCTTCTGCACTCTCTTCTTCCGTGTCAACCTCTTCTGTTTCCTTTTGTTCCAACGCCTTGGTATAGGATGTTTCGGCAAAACTATATAGATCTCCATAAGTACCTTTGGCCAATCGATCCACCAATTCTTGTTCGACCTTTTGAGTAATCTTGGCTGCCACCAAGGCCTTTTGTTCTCGTCGGGCTTCTCGTTGGGCCACTTTGCGAGTGGGGGCTTGCACAATCTTGGCCTTGTGTCCGGCTAGTTCCTTCAACTTGAGTTTACGCATTCGCAATAGATATTGATGGATTTTCGTCAAACGTTGCTTATTTCGATGCAACAACACCTTGGGAAAATATTGTAAATGCTCATCAATCTGTGACAATGCCTTGGAATAATTTCGACTCAATAATACCTTTTCCCAAAGATTTTTGGGGGAGTGGGCTCGTTCGACTGTTTTCATGCAAAGATAGACCTTGCCATTTTCTTCTCGAAGTGTCGCATAAAGAGAATTGGCCAAGGGACAACTAGTACGATTACAAAGGCCAGTCACAGAATAGGGATGTTGGCAGAAAGTGGTCTTGTCGGATTTGGCCTTGCCAATGATGGTTTTGAAAGAGCAAAACTGGTGGTTGATCACCTGCCAGATCATTTCATCACTGTGTGCCATATTGTCGTAGCTATTGAATCTGTTTGCTACAAGGGTATGAAAATTGGAATTGTTGTTTCCTCAGATGAATATTACAGACTAGGAGGACGATGTGGCCTCTGTTTTGAAAGAAGGATTTTTTCTCGGTTGGGCAAGCGGTGGTGAGGCGATGAGGGGATAACGCTCGATGGGCAGGCGAAGAGTGAATTCCAGATTCCTTCCGAATTTTCGTTCGTATTAGTCAGAATTTGGAGACCGAACGGAGCAGCCGCAAAAGCGAGCACGAAGTCCATCGAGTACAAGTATTTTACAACGTAATACGAAAAGGGAGTCTCTGTTGCGACAATCTTTTTAGTAGTGATCGAGCCTCTTGCTTTTTATGGATAATTTTGACATCACAAAAATGTTCGCTGACTTATTTCGAAAAATACAAGAACCTGATAGCTCCCGAATCGGCCGCATGGCCGAACGAGTTGCCGAGTACGTGTGGCGAGATATCCGAGTTTTTCGTGTTGTTGCCAGTTTCTGACATTTACTTTTGCTTTGTTGGACAACTTTAACCATGTGCATTGTTTCACAGAGGATCCATCAATGCACAAAAGCAAGTGGATGAATACAATCGCCCGCAACCATTTGCCCACGGTTACTATCTTGCCGATGAACAGCGCCCTCGAGCTTTCAACAGTTTCACATGCATGAATTCTTACTTCAAGGGTCGCGCTGGTGGAGTTGGAAGCTCTTTCAAGTCTGCACGATATTATTCGGAACAAGCACGCAATCGACGAGCCGAACTAGTGGAGCAAGTTGCATCGTCGTGATGAGTGTGCAGATGGCTGCACTTCGATCATATCGAGTGTCTTGACTTGATAATACATTCTAGAACACTAAAGACCAAATGAATGTAGTTAAAATGATTTATAACAGCTTGTGTTGATCCTCCAATCTACATTCTAGAAAATCGTTTTTGACTGTGACCTACTAACGTTAGTATCTTTATAATAATTTTGGATTGTCGTCCGTCCCGGAAATGCACCACAACTGGACAACGACGTCAGCAGGCACTCCAGCTGCATTGATATACACATACCCGCATAACTATGTATCATACCTGGGATAAATGGTCTCATTACACTACGATGTCGACAAACAACGAAGCTCGGCGACAAAATACACAACGTCATAGAGTTAGACGAGCAGCGCTTACAGACGACCAACGAGTACGATGTCGACAAACAACGAAGCTCGGCGACAAAATACACAACGTCATAGAGTTAGACGAGCAGCGCTTACAGACGACCAACGAGATGTTATTCGACAGCAGAACAGTGAACAACATAGAGCAGCACGGCGAAGACTTACAGATGACCAACGCGAGCAACAAAGAGCAGCACGGCGAAGACGGCTATTGCAAGTCACGAGATCAGCTGTCAACAATACAAATGCAATTCTTTCTGGTGAACACAACATCATTACATGTTCAATGGGAGTGAGAACACCATGCAAATACTGCAAGGCAATGTTATGGGACCAAGAAAAACGACGAACGAGCTTATGTTGTCGAAAAGGAAAAATCAAGTTGGAAAAATGGAGAGAACAACAAACAGAATCACAGGATGAATCAGAATCATACGCTGCAAGGATCCATGAGATGTGGAAAGAAGATTCAACAGATGGACGGTTACTAAGGAAGTTTGCCAGGCCACTCAATAATGCACTTGCTCTAGCATCACAAGTTGTTGAAGAAAAACATAGCACATCAGGAGGCCACCACTCATGGACACCAAATGTGGTAGTAAAGGGGAAATTGTTCCACAAAATGCCATATTCATTAATGCCGCCCCAAGGAAATACACCCCGTTTTGTCCAAATTTATGTCTACGACCCAGAACAAGATGAAGGTGCTGAGGCACATATTCGATTAGGACACATGAGACTACCATCGGGAACAACACTGGTCACAAAAGACAGACTATTGCAATTACTTATCAAACTGCAGGATTGGTTAAAAAAATGCAACCCATACGTCCAAGACTGCATTCAAGTTTGTGAAATACCTGCCGACCAAGTTGAAACGATGCAGTTAATTATTAGTCCAACAATCAAACAAAAACACAACCATGGAGGTGTATACAATGTGCCAACTGGATTAAAAGAAGTCCAAATACTGATGGAAGATAGTCCGAGTAAGAAGCAACACAGTATCATGATACGGAACCGAAGGCAAGACGGAGCACCGCAGTTTGTCTCTGATATCCATAGAGCATTTGATGCATTGCATTACACACTTCTCTTCCCACAAGGTGAAGACAGTTGGTATGCCGGAATGCCATCATCAACGATGAACACAAGCGGACAACCGCAAAAGAATCTTAGTGTACGTGATTTCTATGCCTACCACTTACATCAACGCAGTGATGAACGTGACACACTCTTCCGGGGCGCCAGACTTTTTCAAGAATACTGCTGCTGCGCATGGTCGAGAATAGAAAGACAGCGCCTGTTCTACTTAATGCAAAACCAGGAGACACTCCGTGCTGAAAGCTATAACGTGCTTCAAGATCACATTAACAGCAGGGACGCCATGCATGAGAAACAACGTATGGGCAAAGCAGTGATTCTGCCTGCAACATATATTGGAAGTCTGCGCTATATGAATGCAAGGTACCAAGACGCAATGGCCATTGTCCGTGCTCATGGAAAGCCTGATTTATTCATCACAATGACAATGCATCCAAATCATGTTGATGTACTAGCAGCTCTACTTCCCAGACAAACACCATCTGACCGACCGGATATAATATCAAGAGTCTTCAAAGGAATGTTAGACATGTTAATTCAAGACATAAAGAAGGGCATCTTTGGACAGATGGTCGGATTTGTGTATTCCGTCGAATACCAAGCACGAGGCCTTCCACACGCACACATATTAGTATTTCTTTCACTTCAAGACAAATTAAACACAAGCGATGACATTGACCGCGTTATCTGTGCCGAAATTCCACAGGAAAACGGTTTGCGAGAATTAGTTACGCGCTTCATGTGCCATGGTCCTTGCGGCACTTTGAATCCACTTGCTCCATGCATGATACAAGGAGAATGTTCGAAACACTATCCCAGGCAACTCTCACAAGAAACAATGTGGACGGGGACAATGAACTACCCAGTATACAGAAGACGAGAAGTTGACGACGCTCATCCTTGGTTTGAAACTCATGTGTATCAGCACCACACTACTCAAGTGACACGGATTCTCAATAACGCATGGGTCGTGCCATATAACCCTTACCTCCTCAAGAAATATCGAATGCATATCAATGTTGAAATGTGCAACACAGCAATGGCCTCAAAGTACCTATTCAAATATATAACTAAAGGACCCGACAGAGCAATGGCAAAACTTGATAACAACAACGAAATATATACTGTCCAAAATGAAATTGAAGAGTATCAAGATCTACGCAGCGTTGGAGCAAGTGAAGCGTGCTGGCGGACGTTCATGTTCGAAACAAATGAAGTGTGTCCCAATGTACAAGCGTTACCAATTCACCTTGAAAACGGACAACGTATACCATTTCAAGAAGGTAAAGAAAGACTAGCTGCCGAAGCCGGTCCACCGGAGACGCAGTTAACAATGTGGTTTCACTACAATCGGACAGCAGATACTTCAGAACAACCAGCATTATATCCGGATTTCCCAAAAGATCATGTTTGGAATACATCATCCAAAACCTGGACAAGACGCAAGAAACAACAAGCAATGAAGACAATCGGACGGGTTTACAATGTTCATCCTCTAATGGGTGAGTTATACTACTTGCGGCTTCTTCTACATGACCAACATACACTTGGAGCAACAAGTTTCTCTGACTTGAAGCAAATAACAATACCAACCAATGAGCCTCCCGCTGCTACATACAGAGACATTTGTCTCCGACTTGGTATTTTGGAGGATGACGGTGAATGGCGACAAGCAATGCAAGAAGCCGTGCACATCCAGCTGCCCCAAACTATACGACAGTTGTTCTGCACAATATTAGAATGGTGCAACCCATCAGATCCCACAGCAATTTTCCAAGAATTCAAAGACCAAATGACGGAAGATTACCAAAGAATATACAACAACCATCAAGAATTTTCAAAGGACATCAAATTTGCCATGCTTGCGTTGGACATTGAACAACGTCTGAATGACAGAAACATCACCTTAGAAAACTACAACTTTCTCAATGTACCAATACAGGCACGTCAAATATGTACATCAATTGACCAAGAACAACAGTTGCCATTCGAAGTTGGAAAAACTCACTACAATCCTGACGAAGAAGCAGCTGCCTTCGAAGAGAACTACAGAAAATTAGATCAAGAGCAACGAGTCTTTGTCGACAGCGTCATATCATCCATCGACAACGACAGTGGCAAAATTTTCTTCCTTGACGCTGTGGCCGGAGCAGGAAAAACCTTCTGTGAAAACATCTTACTCTTGCGATCACGAGCTCGAAAAAAAATTGCTTTTGGGCTAGCCACAACAGGCATAGCCTCCACTCAATTAAAAAACGGGAGAACCGCTCAGTCAGCTCTACATCTTCCAATCAGAACAGAAGAAAACTGCACATGGCACATCACAGCTCAAAGTCAAGAAGCTCAACAGCTCCGCGAAGCCGAGTTAATACTATGGGACGAGGCAACAATGAGCCACCGATTCTTAGTGGAGGCCTGCGACACAGGACTACGTGACATCACCAAAATCAACCGGCCATTCGGAGGCAAAACGATACTTCTCGCTGGCGATTTCCGACAGACATTACCAATAGTAAAACATGGCTCCCGAGCACAAATTATCAACGCCACAATAAAACGATCGCGGCTATGGCATGGAAATATAGAAACATACCATTTCTTGACCAACAGAAGACTCCGTTTACATGGAATAAATCCAGAAGCAGAAGCCTATGCACAGTGGTTGCTTACAATCGGAGACGGCACTGCAGCAACAACTTCCAATGGAACTTATGACGACCTCATCACTATTCCTGACCACATACTGTTCCAAGGAAGTATCGAGGACTTAGCCAACTGGGTGTTTCCAAACTTAGAATTCTACAACGAGCTTAACGGCAATGATTGGATATGCACAAGAGCAATTCTCACACCAAAAAATGAACATGTCAATTACATTAACAATCTCATAATGAATCGCTTCCCCGGTGACGGCAGTGATGAAATTATTGCCCAGAGCGCCGATAGCCTCACTCAAGAGTTTGAAAATGTTGGAATCCCCAACGAGTACCTGAACACAGTTAATCCACCCGGATTTCCTCCTCATCGTCTACGACTCAAAATTGGCATGCCATTGATCTTATTGCGAAATCTCAATCCATCACAGGGATTATCAAATGGTACCAAACTCCGATTACAACGCATCGACAACCATATCATAGAAGTCAAAATAATTGGTGGAGACCATAACGACAGAACTGTCTGTCTTCCTCGAATTCTTCTAAAACCCAAAGACGGAGACTTCCCATTTGAATGGACACGACGACAATTTCCCGTCAACATTGCTTTTGCAATCACCATCAACAAGTCGCAAGGTCAAACTCTCTCTAAAGTTGGCATTTATCTTCCAGAGCCATGCTTTGCTCATGGACAACTCTATACAGCCCTATCACGAGTAACCCATCCAAATGATATTCGACTGATGATAATACGAACACCGGATGCCCCATCTCATAATCAAACAAGAAACATTGTGTACACCGAAATCTTATAACTTTCTTCTCCACCACTATAATCTATAATACAATTACATGACCACTATAATACTACTACATACTACATAAACAACTACATTGCCTCCATCAATTAAAACGTGCTACTGGGCGTTGTCTGCACCATGGTGAGTACGTATGGCTGCCTATCGTACACAGTTCCTTCTACGTAAAACGTGCTACTGGGTGTTCTTCCACCTGTACCTGGTACCATGGTAAAGTACGTATGGCTGCAATCACACTGCGTACCTTCTACGTAAAACGTGCTACTGGGCGTTATCCCCACCTATATACCAGGTAAGCATATCAGGTACAGGACGGAAGTACCATGCCGCTTGCAACCAACGGTGCAACAGGCATCCTCGTAAAATATAAAGTTGTGAGTATACTGGTAACCTGGCATACAAGTACCAGGTACCAGGTACGTCGGCTTTGTATGCCAGGTACCAGGTACAAGTAACGGTACCTGGTCACTTTAGTGCTAACAATGAAATAAGTACCCAGGTACCTGGTACAAGTACTCATTGGCATTCAGGGGACCAAAGACCACACACAGGCAGTCAATTCAGTCCATCCTATTTTCCTCGTGCTGTATACAGGAAAGGCCTGGGCAGCAGTTTCTCGTTTCTCTTTGGTTCACGGTTCCCATCACCTGTCCCTTGGTCGACTTAAAAAACTCGCATGCATTTTTGCATTTTTTGCATACCCTATTTCACAAAGATGTATGCATCGACCCTTGTGCTGATCTTACAACCGGAGCTCCCTTGCAACAAGTTGTTACTCATGGAAATGACACTGATGATAGCTTAACATCATAACTTTAATCTCTCTGGCTTGAGAAAATGCATTGTCAGTGTCGCATTTGTGTTGAGCCGCACTCCGGTGTAGTGGGCGATTCCGTGACGACCGAAAAGGATCAGAAAACATCCATCGTGTTGGCGGCATAGGTAGATAATTGCACCTTTCTTTTTCTGTAACTGTAAGATGAAACGCGTCGTTTTGTGCTTGAGCAAGGTGGTCTCGCGCTTTCGAGCTGTACAGCAGCCAGCTAAAGCATGAGGAGTCCTCGCCGCATCATCATTCCATGGTTTGGAGGTCATGTCCATAGTTTGTACTCAAGGCCCGCGATACAGAACATGGCGTTGGAAGCTATAGATGATTGGATGGCTAAGTCAGACGAAAAACACTGTATTGGGTAACAACATTAGCTGAAATGTTAAAAACGAGTGAGAGCGCAAGGGATGATACATGGCCTGCTTGGCCTAAGATTTCTTCCGGGCGGATGCAGTAGAGGTTCTCGTTGCAGCTGCCCGCACAATGCTATACGAAATCTTGCCAAACTTCTCGGCTACTCCTTCGGGTCTCACTTGGATTTCCGTTTTGTTCCTCTTGATGATCCTTCGTCGTACCCTCAGAGTTGTTGGTATCGAAAGACATGATCGACTCCCCTGATTTTGTCATTCGCATAGCACGTTCTAGCCTTGTGGAAGCACGATCAAACTGTTCCTTTTGCCTCCTCTCAGCCTTGGACTTGGATGATGAACGATACTTGTCACATAATAAATCACGGAAGACATAGCCAATCTTTTCCCTAACGGCTTGATCTGTGGCAAGGTACCAACGACCGTCCTTTTCTTTCCGAACGAAACAACCTCCAGCACTTCGAATGCTTTCAATTATTTCGTTCACTACCAGAGTCTTTGCTCGTTTTTCATTGGTCTCAGAGTATCTGGCCAAGAAGTTGGATGCAAGTACACGTAGTCTTTTGTTTCCAAGATTTTCCCGCATCATTTTCCCTTTTCCAATTATAACAGTGTACGGAGTCGGCGAAAAGTCAGCTGGTAGAACTTGGGGATTACTCTTTTTTGGTTGATGAAGATCAGCAAAATGATCTCGTCCCTTTGTTGCTACCCTCGATTCTGCATCCACTTGTGGAAGTGCTGCACCCTTGTTTTCGGCATCGCGCTTGCGCTGGCCGTCGCCACCAGGTGGAGATCTTGATTGCATATCGACAAAATCTGGTTTAGTTGATGGCAAGATCCTTATATCATTTGGAAAACAGATGGCTATCGGAAAGTTATGCATTGATGGCGTTCCTTTTCGGCACGAGTCATGTGTTTGCGTTCAAGGGGGCTGGTCCGATTTTTGTGGACTGAACAAGAATTGTGAGACAACTTCTGAGGACGCGAAAAAATCGAGCCGCTACGTCTTTCCAGGTACGTTTTTAGTACTACGTATGACAAGCGTACCTGGTATCTGGTATGATGGTTTCGTATGAACGACATAAAGAGCTACTGAAGTGATTGGTTTCTTTTGCTGATACAGCCTATCTTCAGGAGACTCATCAAGGAGCGGCTTATAAAAACTTTTTATGCGAATATTAGAGTTGCATTGAATATAGAACACGCCTTCCGCTGAGGGCTTATGATTCTGAAGAAATGGCGCTTGACAAACGAATTTTTGATCGATGCGACGAGGTCGAATGTCCGCTGTAGGAGAAAATGTACTAATACTTTATTTAGTAGCCCACTGGAACCTGAGGAATCGAACTTTTGCAACGCAATTCCTGTGTGCAGTTTCCATGTACCAAAAATGTGTAACAATTAAAAAATTCAAACGCTTAAATAATTATTGCTGTTATAAGAGACGACAGTGATTCGCTTGTAGCGCGCCCCCAAAAATCCTGCATTGCCGCAGGCCATGCTATAAACTCAAAAAAGTCGTGCCCTCGGTATGGCCATTTTGCGCGCTACTCCATTACCAGGTAAAGGGTTCGCCGAGCTTAATGGTGCGAAACCATGAACTGCACGCTCGGTTAATTCACATTCACAGTCAAGGGTGTTTTGTTGTAAGGGGTACAACATAGCCATGTTGATACGACGCAACGGGACCATGCGAATCGCGTGGCATTTCCAAGTCATCCGGAGATATTGACGCCAGGACGTGAAACATGCGTTTTTCTGACTTGTCCCACGCTGAGGTTCTCCCCTGTGCAACGATCGCGGACAGGAGAAGGAATAACAAAATGATTGTCCATTCAAGGCCATTTCCTCGCGAGACTCCCACCTCGGCTTTGTTCGCGGCAAATCGACCATAAGCCAAACAGTGGGGCCCTGTCCAATTTGTGAAGCAGATACATGTTCTGTTCTGGGTACAAAAGCCACGCTCCGTGGTTCCGCAGTCATAACTTGTGACGCAATCACCGCCTCCGATTTTGACCTCCTGTAATGGCTCTTTTTCACTGGCTGATTTGTATACTTCTTTGTTTGATTCTATGAACTCCTTTGTTGGACGGTTAGATGGTGAACAGCCAATGGAGTACTTCTCTTGATTGGAAGGTTGATAAATGCGGACATAATCAATTTCAAGGGACGTGGGGATACTGGAACAGAATGTTTTCGGGAGGGCGCATGCACAGTCTGGATCCAGGCAACTCCAGCATTTCTTGGGACACCCTTTGAACCATGCATCAGGAAATCCCCAATCTTTGGACACGGCAAGGTTCATGACAACGTACATTGGCTCGCTTGGGATTTCGGTTTGGGATGTTGCATGAAGATCGTGACCATCCACAGCTGTGACTAATAAATCATCAATAAACCACTTAATGTAGCCGCCATTGCCTGTTTCCTCTGGTGGCTCCCATTCTATGCGGAATTTGTGGTAGTTCTCGAAAAAGTCTTCGTTCAGAGGAACATTAGCTGACAATGAATCCGTTCGGTATGGCTTCGTGCAAACATCATTTGGATATGTTACAGTCCCATAGAACCAAGTGTTTCTTGAAGCGTTCTGGCCGTAATCAGGTGAATACCATACGTTCGACTATACAAAAAAGGAGAGAAACGTTTAAGTCATCAGGGTTTTGAGTGCCGAGTTTTCAAAGTTTCATTTTGAACAAATTGGACTACATACTGCATTGGGCGGTTGCCCCAATTGAGGACGCTTTGACGCGGGCACTCCAGGGGCAACTTGGAGGGAAGTGGAGAGAATGGGACTTGTAAAGTACTGATCCATCATCATGACCTCGAACAAATCAATTTCTGGTGCACCACGACCACGTCCCGCAGGCATTCCAGGGAATCGTTCAGCACGCCAACACGAGTTGATGAGTTGACTGTTACGAGTACGTTCGTCACAAACATTGGTGGAAAAGGGCCACATGTTTTCGGTAGAATCAATATATGTGGCTCTCCCCAGGTTGCCCATCATCCAAATCGCCGGCCACATTCCAGCAGTCTTGGCATTTCCGGGCATTTTGGCGGAAACTTCCATTATTCCGCCTGTAAAGCAAAATTTATTCCAACTCTGGACCATGCCAGTCTTGAATTCTTTGTATTCCGTTCCGGCTTCGGTTAACGATTCCAAATCATCTCTCGGATCAATGCTGATCGAAATACTCATGGAACCGTTCCGTGATCGCACAGCATCGTTGCTGTAATAATGTAGGGGGTTATTGGTATAATCATTCTTGTGCAGTGCTGTCCAACGAGGATCGTTTCCGTCGTCAAATCGACGACCATCGACTTCAAACTCATCAGAAAAGACAAGGTCGTAGGTTTTGTCATCACCGCTGGACAAAGGGAGAGTGATGTGATGGTTCTCAGGGGTGTCTGGATCCACCCAACTCCCTAGTGAGAGGACATGGAGCTGTGCCGACAGCAGCAGCAGTAGATATCGTGGAATGGGGATCATCGGAAGGTCAATGAAGTACCGTATGTAAAATGAAATCCCTGGTCAAAGAATTGTGTTGGAATTTCCCAGCACGATACATGTGATTGGATGCACGTTGACGCTTCCGACCATAGCAAATGAACTTCTGGGAATTCCGCGTGATGCTTCCGCCTTCACTACGAGAGGTACGAGGAAGCGTCACTGGTTTCAGAATTAGCGTTATATTGACGTTGTTTTTAAACCAATTTGTACCCTGCCGATGCTGGTAGGTACCGGTAGTGGATACAAAATACCTTGCCAAGAACCACACATTTTTTGCATCGAACATGTCTCTTCGTCGATTGGATGGCTTTAAGAGGTATGCCTTGGCAGTTCAGTATCATGGTTCCTCGTTTCTCGGCTTTTCGTATCTTGGAAACTATGAAGATTGTATTCTAGATAATGGTACGGACTTGCGAGGCTACCGGTCGGTGGAAGGAAGAATCCGTGAAGCCCTCGACGGTATGTTTGGTGGTGATTCCTGGGAGAATATTCAAGTGAGCTCTCGAACGGATCGTGGTGTCCATGCTCTGAAGAATACCTTTCATGTTGATATTCAAGGAGAAAGCGAACAGGCACGGCTTGTTATAATGAAGAAACTCCAAAAGGGATTGAATTATAATTTGGCGCGACAAGCGACGAGCTGGAGTAAAGCTGTGGAGAAAAGTCACAGTACCAGTAATTTGAGGAAACGAAGTCAGCAATCAGGATTTTCCATGTTTGAAGAGGACGATTGGAGACGATATTCGGTCAGTGACGAAGTTAGAATTTTGTCCGCAAACCCTGCACCCGATTGGATGGAGAATCCCTTTGCTCTGCAAGACCCGAACCAACCAAGCCAAGTCGACTGGAATGCTCGATTTAGTGCTACCCAACGAACATATATCTATAGAATTCTCAGCTTTAATGGCATGGAGAGCGAGTGGGGGGTTCCGTTTGAATGGGATCGCTCCTGGAGGATACGATGGAAAGACGCGCCCCTTGATTTAGGAGCCATGCAACAAGCGGCAAAAATCCTGGAAGGCAGGCATGACTTTTCGTCGTTTCGCGGTAGTGACTGCCAACGGCTATCACCAATCGTTACCATGAAATCTATCCGTGTTCAAAGCATGCCGTATGGACCCCCGCCATTTTGGGGGATCGACCAAGCAGGTTTGCTCAGCATGGGGGGAGGGACCGCAGATGCGTCTCCACAACTTGTCACAGTTTCGATCGTAGGCACATCGTTTCTGTATCGTCAAGTTCGGAACATGGTCGCTTGCCTTGTCGAGGTTGGTAAGGGAAGGCTCAAGCCGTCGAATGTCGAAGAAATTCTCAACGCCAGAGACCGCCGCCAAGCTCCAGGAATGGCACCTGCCCAAGGCCTTTTTCTGGTGGACGTTCAGCATGGAGACTTTGAGTTATAGTATCTGTACTTTCTATAGCAACAAGGATCGGAACAAATCAAAGCGAATAAATTCTAATGCGCAAGGTAAGGTTCATCTTATTATATAACCATGACAGCTTCAGTCTCTGGGTCTATCTGAATCTTTTCCATGGCCATCGCTTCTTCGGTCAAGTGCCCAGTCTTGCGATAGACGCACGCCCCATGTTCGCCAGCGACCAACGTCGTTCGTTTGTCAATGGGTGGTCCGGAAGGAAATCGTATCCATCCCCACTGCACATACTCTTCTTCCACGATTCTTAACGATCCATCATAAACAAACAATTCCTCCCCTCCTTTGGCCAAATCATCCATGGGCAAGGCTGCCCCAGGATTCAACCGAATCATTTGGACTTGTTCACCAGTAGTGTCATTCTTGTACATTTCCAATAGAGATCCAAAGTCGGTGGCCTCTCCCCTTTCCTTTTCAAAATTAACGTGTAAAGGTGTCGTCCCTTCTCCGGTCTCTGCCATTTGTAATAGTTTGACCATAATGACACAACCGTCCTCATCAACCCAAGGACTATGTTTGGACCCGATGGGATTGCGAACGTAGGTACCTGCGGCAAAGGCTCCAAATTGATCCTTAAAGGTTCCCTTGAGAACCAGAAATTCTTCCCCTCCAATATGCTCGTGTTCTGGAAAATTGGAGTTGGGTTGATATTCGACAATGGTGGTCGCACGAGCTTTCTCATCCCCAATCCGGTCCAGCATGAAACGATTCACACCATACGATGGTGAGGATATGTATTGACTGGAATCAAAGTTCACTGCCGAAAACGTCTTGAAGTTGGCATTTATCTTCATCTTGGAATATTGATGACAGAGGAGTCCATGATATGTCACACTGGAGGCAACACGTTGGAAATTGATGCGTGTTCGACGAAGTTCGTAGTGGTGGGTTTCGAGTTCCCAGCTACTGGGTAACTTCCAATGGTATGTATGCACCTACTCATCGCGTTTGACGCTGCTTGGCAGTGTACAAAAAACCAGTAAATTTAACGTCAAGACAACGACGAAGCAAGTCGTTCGTGCTTGTACTTATAATGTACTTGTACCGAGGTTCTCATACATTTTTCTTTTTCTTGATTGACAATTGACAACCTAGTAGCAAGAAGCGCACAAACTGTCAAACATGCACTTGTCATCTGTCGTTTCGTACTAGTGGGAAGGGTTCCAGGTTTGCACTGACTGTAAATACCAGTAGGTACTTGCAGTCATGTAACAAGAACAATGCTTCGTTGCTTGCGCGCAATCCCACAATAAATTCAGAAAAACAACCAAGAAAACGACAGTATACTATATTGAACAACAATTCGACATCAACTCGCCAGTACCATTACAGTGACCATTGAACATCAAAAAGAGAATGACTTGGACGAGACTTCACGATGCCTGTCAACATCAGAGAACCATCATTGTGGAGCAGCTTGCTCGGACTTTTGCTGAGGAAGCCTTGATGACAGATGACCATGGTTCCATTCCTTTGCATATTGCATGTGTAGGAAATCCACCTTTGTCTGTGATTCAGGCCTTGTTGAAAGCGCGTCCCATGTCCGTCTGCCAACAAGATGTAGATGGCAATACACCACTACACATTGCCGCCAGTCAACCCTCCATGTCCATCGATGTGATTCGGGCATTGATGGATTCGTGTCCCGTGTCAGTTTTGGTAAAGAACAACGAAGGTCTGATGCCGTTGCACATGGCTTGCCGCTACGCGCCAAAGAACGATGGCGTCCTAGTGTGTCTAATGGAAGCCTATCCAGAGGCTCTGGAATGTCGAACCAAGGTAAGTGATACTTGTGAAACTACCGGTAGAGATGGAACGACACAGGCAACGGAGACTCACTATCTATTATCGATATGGACGCCTCTGAAACTGCTCTTACCAACATCTACTTTATTCCAGATGGGAGAAATGGTCAGCTCTCGCACCAAGAAAAGGTCAGAAGACACCGAATACCACAATCGTAATTTGCCGTTTGTGTCAGATTCTGCCAGGAAAGCGAACTTGGCATCTGCCCAGAGCTATCCTTTGGGTGATCAGATTCGTGATGGTAGCTTTCCCCTGCTCATGGCAATACAAAACGGTGCAAGCTGTCATGTCATCGAAAAAATGCTGGCTCGACACCGTGAGGAGCATCTTCTTCATCTCACGAATAAATATAACGAGACCGCGCTTCATTTGGCTCTCATGCGACCCACCATGGACGACGGCTTGATACCAATGCTGTTGCAAACAAGCCAAGGCTCTTTGATGGTTCAAAGCAGGGAAGCAAGACACGGTCATCTCCCGATACATATAGCCGCAATCATGGGATGTTCCACATCGACCGTCAAGGAACTTCTTAGCCTTTATCCTGACTCTATATTCGAGAAAAATTCCGATGGATTGACTCCACTCGATCTGGCGTTGGAGTACGGTCGCTGCAATGAAGAGATTGTGCGTGTGCTAGAAATATCGGAGCACATGGAAGGAATTTAAATATCTCGGGCATTTACAGAAAAGGCGATTTCATGAAAGTTTGACCTATACCTCATAATCTAGAAGTTATTGAATGAAAGTTCCCTTGCTACTTAAAGCTGATTGAAGAAGGGGCATGTGGTCCCCTGTTCTCTTCAAAGTACTGGTCCTCATGCGGTGGTTCATCCTACCAAAAGTGACAATGGGTCTCACCTGTCATCCAAAGTCTTCATCTGAGAAATAGAGCTGCTTTTGTTCTTTCTTCCTCAGTGTCTTCTTTGGTTTTCATTGTAGGAAGTGTTCTGGTCTTATGCTATACTCATCCAAAGTGCCGCTGTGACGACACCCAACGCACCGATCGCCAGGACAACGATGGAAACAAACACCCAAGGCTTTCTTAGGACTGGCGTTTCTTCTTCCTTCTCCTTTTGAATCATGACTTCGGTTGTTTCCAGGTCCTTGAGAATTCTTGCTTGTTCAAGCCGAGACAGGATTTTAGCTTTATTGCCCGATGGCTCCCATCCTTCCGTTAATTTCGATTTGGTGCCTCTGTCGTGATTTGTTGTATCTACTATAGCATCCAAGATGAATCCAGCAGTACAATCATCCTGGCCCCTTTCGATATCATCATCGGGTGGTTGTTTCGTCGTGATTGCAGTCTTGTTTTTTGCAGCAGCAGTTGATCGGTCATGTCTTGATTTGCGCTTGGTCGTACGTTGCGTAGTAACAGGAGGATCTGCTTGTTGCAGATCTTCCAAAATGGTGAGATTGGATGGTGAAGGTACTTTTTCTGATACAGGATCATCGTCACTTTTGCTGGTACTACATGTTCCAGTGAGGCGCAATTTCTGACTTTGACTACTACTGGCGATAACAAGTCGTGACGAGAGTTTTGCCGGAGGATCGCGGGATGGTCTCATGGTACCAGTCACGAAAATCAATCAAACACTTCAAAAGGAAAGTCTGTAACTATAACCCAAAAACGAATTGGGTCCTGTCCAAGCGGAAAACGTTGAAGGTCTGGTGATGGAATAGAGGTGAGTTGTGTTTTATATTTTACTCTAGACGTTGCCATCGGGATACAGAAATTGGTGTTCGTTGTACCGTATTATGTGAGACTGGTTGGTTTCACGGCCTTGCGACTTAGAGGAGCCGGCGCGACCATTAATGCCGTTGGGGTACAATTAAGGTAATTGGAAGGTCCCGTTCATGAGAAATGCCGAGCGAGCCAAGCCCTTTTTAAAGTCTGCGGGTGCCAAATGCTGACATCAACTGCCCCCCATCATGTGAGTGACACAAGTTTTGAACGGCCAATGGAACAAGTACCGTTGGCACGTTTTCACTGTCCGAAGTCCATCTTTTGCATTTGTTGGGAAGGCTGTACACTTAATTGTGACCAGTCACACTCCTAGATTTGGGATTGACATCATGGGACGCCCTCACTGTAAATCAACGATGCGAACTAGGACTGAGCTCGAGGGCCCTAACTACATTGTTCTAAGTGATGACGAATTTATTCAGGAGCTAGAGAATATTCCAACACACAATCGTCGGTCACCCCGTGTTTCCGAGAAGAGAGGCACGTTAGGCGTCAATGACACCACGTTAAAAGTAGACACCTCCAAACCAATGGATCCGCAACGGCCAGAGGATTTGAGATTATGCTGCTCGCCCCTACTTTCTCCTAACGAGGAGCTTACCTTATTGATGGTCAAAAACAAACCAAATGGCCCCGACTGTAACCCTGACGAGGAAGCAGCACCAACTCCGCCACGATCCTATCACAAACGACCTCCAAGAACTTCCTCTTCGAGCTCGTCCATCGTGTTGGCCCCTAGGCAACAGCACCAAGAAAACATAAATCTTCAATCTCAACAGGTGTCCATGGGGGTGACTACATTCGTGGATCCGACGACAGGCGAAGTCCTTCACTGTGAGGCTCCCACGCCAGTAGCTACATCGGCAAAATTCAGTTTTCATGATCCGGACCTTAGCTCCTTTGACGAGAGTGGTAAATTACGAGTCTCACAAAGTCCTGGTGTCGAGTCGGTATCCCAAATTCTCGCGGGCTCCAAGAGTCAAAACATGGCTCAATCGCAAGCCAAGATCAGTAGCAACGATAGTGGGACTACGGCCACGCCATCCACGTTGCTCCGCCGAATTCAGGGAGACGAAGACGACATTCACGAGTATACTACCAACTACATTCCCTCCCGACTGAATCATGATGTGGTCCCTAGCTCGAGCACAGAGAATACCTCCTCTTTCGCAACAAGCTTAGAATCAGGTATGGGTGTCCAATGCTTGGTTGACGAATTCACTTATTCAGATGATCAAGAGAGCTCCGTGGACACTAGCAATACCCCCCTTCGTTCACACCGCAACAAAAGCAATCCAATCGTTGAGTCCATGTCATATGAGGAAGAATTTGGGCTCACAGAATCGGCAACATCTAGTGAACAAGAGAGTGCCCAAGAATCTGACGCAGTTCCTCCACAATCGTTAGGCAACAAGATGTTTCAAAACAGTAGTGACAAGTTGGAGAGCGACCAGGTCGAAGGGATGAAAGAGACCGAACGCTACAATTACAGTGAACCTCCCCGAGACGTAGGTCACAGTCCATATACAATATCGATCGACCGCAAGTTAGAACTTGACCATGGACGGGACTGGTCCCGATGGTTAGTGTACTGTATTGGTTGCTGTCTCATTGTCGGAATTACCGTCGGTTTCTCTGTTTATTTTGCTGCCAACAATAAGAAGAATAGCTCGGATGAAGCGGACTTGAACACAGACTGCAGCAACGCCAAAAAGCTGAACAATGTGACAGGGGGTACAGTGCTTGGAGAGATTACGCCGAATGGTCGAGGAAACGTTTTTTCAAATTGTGAAGTCGAACAAGAGGAAGGTTATGCTCTGTGGTACTCTGTCGACGGAGATGGGCACCCCATGATAGCGACAACTTGCTTTGGAACAGAAGCGTTGGGATCGTTGGATACTCAGGTGATGGTTTTGGTTGGAGCTTGCGGTAGCCTTCAATGCGTTGGTGGATCGGATCAACTTTGCGGCTCGCATGGATCTGTTGGATGGTTGGCAGAGAAGAACACTCGCTATTTCATTGTTGTTAAAGGTTCGCAATCGACTGATATGGGACAATTTGCATTGACTGTTGAAACTCGGACTGCTAATGAAAAGTGCGACCAAGCCGAAATGGTTGGAACCAGTGATTCGCCCCTCTTTGGGTCGACTCGAAACGCAACAGTCGATGAACGTCTATCTGTCTGTAAAAGACGTGATGCAGAGGCTCCAGCATCCTGGTTCCAACTAAAAGGAGACGGCTTCGTAATGTGTGCATCAGTGTCGACGGAAAGTAGTCAGAAACCCAATTTTCCAGTGATTCTTTCCGTTCTTGATGGCATCGATTGCAATGATCTCAGTTGCACGGGACAAGCCCTACCACGAGACGATGAGCCATGGACAACTGGTGATCTCGCGTTTGTCGCTGAAGAAGGAAATACTTATTATGTTGTCGTTCGTGGTGAGGATGACAATATCCAAGGAGACTTTGTTCTTGATTTGCACACAACACCCCCAAATGGGGTGTGTGAAACAGCAGACGCACTGCGTCCTGGTGCTGAACCAATCAATGGGACAATGATGAACGCTTGCCATGCCAAAAAAAGTCTCAATGTCCAGGCTCGTTGGAACTACCAGGTGTGTGGTACAAAGTAGAGGGAACAGGAGAATTGTTGATTGCGCACACCATCGGACTATCATGCCGCGATGATGAGGCACATCAGTCGCAAGTGTCAATTTTCAAAAGTGGAGATGGAGGTTGTTCCGACCTTCTGTGTGTCGACTATGTTACTGCACCCTGCACTGCAGACAACAACAAGGTGGTAACAGAATGGTTTACCGACCTTGGTACTACCTATATCGTGTTAATCCAAAGTTCTTACGACAGCGAGTTTGAGATATCCATTGAAGAATTCCTACCAGGGGGATCGTCCAATTGTTCAGATGCTGCGACAGTATCAATTTCTGGCGTAGCTACTTTGGGCGGCACAGTGCACGCGACCCCCAGCGACATTGGAGGCTGTTTTGGTCCAGCGGCAAACGGAGTGTGGTATGTTGTCGAGGGAACTGGCAGTACCTTGAAGGCATCAACATGTAATCCAGGTACCAATTTTTCGACAAATGTGACAGTTCTGGGTGGCACTTGCGGAGCCAACGAATGTGTTTCGAGTAAAACGATCACTTGTGATGATAGACAGTCTATAGCATATTGGGAGTCCGTACTTGGACAGAAGTACTTTGTGTACGTTCACGGCCAGACACAATCAGATGTTGGTCGTTTTGCCTTGAGCATCCAAGAGGACTCGCTTGGCGTCGAAAATGACTATTGCGGGACAGCCGAGTCCTTGATCATTCCCTCAACGAACTATGGCTCCACTATAAATGCCACGAACGACGATGAATATGCAATCATGTGTGACAATGCAGCCGCTGCACCTGGTGTCTGGTACACGGTCGTTGGAGAAGGAAGGTTCATTTCAGCTTCGCTCTGTGGAGCTGCTACTCAATATGATACTCAAATACATGTCTTTTTGGGTAACAGCTGCGGAGAACTGACATGTCTTGACTTCAATGAGGACGGCTGCGGTGTCAAGAGTGAGCTTTCCTGGAAAGCCCACCAGGGTCAGAAATACTACATATTGGTCAGCGGCTTTAGTCATGCAGTGGGAGATTTTGAGTTGATAGTGAAGTAGGATGGGAAGATGTGGATACTGTCGTGTCTGACCTTGCTCGAAACCATCTTTGATTCATCCACGGTGTATTGGTGCTGATTTGCAGCTTGTTTTGCCCCACGATATGGTGACGAAAGACTCCTCGAACCCCGGGAGCCGTTGGCAGTGAGGCCATCGCACAATTTTCAGCTGACCTTAATCGTCCCTTGTCGAAAACTGTGGTTCCAATCCGATTGGTGTTAATGCGCACATGTCGATCATGGATTGATGGATCGATAACCGTAAATTGACTTCTGGAGCACTATTGTCATAAAGCAGTCATGGATGTTGACGTAATCCGTATAGGCCAGTAATCAGTTTTGTTGTGAATGTCATTCAACAAAATGGAGCAAAACCCGTACCATGTTATGTACAACAAGGCTAATTCCAGGAAGGAGGGAATCGCTGCCAATATGAGTTATACATTTGCTCAACCTTTTGGAACACGGAATAATGCAACTATGTCGATAGGCTTTACGTTGTCAAACGTTTCTAGGATGTGGATGATCACGATTGATGATAGTCGGAGACGAGGAGATCTTGATAGGTTTTGTAAGGGCAGAACTACTAGGAAGCCAAAGTTTCCTTAGCTAACTAGATTCCTCCTTCTTTGGTCCAGCAAACCACCGTCCTGCTTTTTTCCACCAAGGGATAGGATCCTCTTTGATTTCCTCGTCTTGAATTTTTGTTGCCCTTTCGGCAGCGTGTTGAAGTCGTTGTAGTTGCTGTTGATAGGCTAATCGTTGCTCCCTTTGGAGTTCTTTTTCTTCGGACAGCTGCTTGATTTTCTCTCTCACATTCGTATTAGGATTCTCTGGGTATTTAATATATTGCCAATAGTCTGCCCAGTATCGTTGCGTTTCAGGATTGGAATAGTAAATCGAAGCGATGATTGGTATGGTGACGTAAATGCCAAATTTCCAAGCTTCCAAATAGAATTTTGATTTTGGATGTACCATGTTTCTGCAATGTGCGATAGGAGAGACAATCCAACTCTTTCAAAAACCTTGTCTGCTGTCTTCGATACGCTTTGGCCAGACCAACAACAATATGGAAAGAACCGACTAACTGTAACAAACGCGAAGAATGAGTCATGCGTGTCGAAGTCGAGTTCGTCTGTCATCGTGCGGGACTTTCTCCTACAACGGAATCGCTGTTTTCCGCCTGGACAGTTGCACACGATTTTCACAAAACCATAACGCCACCATGGTGTTTCCTGTCGCTGCAAACGCGGTTCGCCGCCGAGTGGGTACGATTGCCCAACAACAAATCCAAAAGCGAGGCATGGCAGGAGGACATGGACATGCACCAGAATGGGAAGGCATTGACAAAGTGGTTCGAGGAGTCTTTCCTGGTGATCACCAATGTACGTTTTGACCCGATATCTTGTTTTGTGATTTGAAATTCCAGATTCCGTCTCTCATCACCGCGTGTTTTGGTTGTTCGCAGTGGCCCTTGCCATCATGGGAGGGTATGCCGGACTCTTTGTAGTTGCCAAGATTGGCAGTGCCATGGGAGGAAAGAAGAAGGAAGCTCCTGCTGCTGCGCCTGCCGCCTCTACTGGTCCATCCACTGGTGTCCCATCCATCGAATCTCCCGAGTTCGACAGCTTTCTTGGTTCGGAAGCTTTTGAGAAATTGCTGAGTTCGGATGAGCAACTAGGACAAGTCCTTGCGGACATGAAATAAACAGGATGGTAAAGGAGTGATGCTACCTAGCATCAATAATACCTTAAAGTGTAGTTTCTTTTAGAGCTCGTTGCAACCATCTATTCTAAGTTTCGTTTCGAGTGATTGAAATTGGCAAAAAATAGTGAATCATTTAATCCTAGGAACACTGCACTCCATGACATGAACTCCCGGAAGTGTGATAAACTCACTGACAGACATGCCAAGTTTGAGATGTACATGCCCTCCTCCCATCCAAAAGTAGCTACAAGGCACAATCGCCTCACTCAAAATAATGGGCACTTGGTCCTTCAATCCAAAGGGTGTAACGGAATTGAACGAATATCCAGTGATACGGTCATTATCACTGGGATCCGCCACGCGCAAATCAAACTGCGATTCATCTAATCGATCTTTTACGGGTCGCAACTTTCGAATGGAGGTTGCCAATTTCTTGACATCCAATTCGGCTTCATATTGCAACACCACCAACAGGAAGCGGGGATTGGTTTGGGAGTCTTCCAGTTCTGGCTTTTCCGTCACTTTTTTGTTTTCGAGCAACAAGGATTTGCACAACATGTACGTGGATTGCGCTCCCAACAGTTTGGCTCGTTCTTCCAAGGTCCAAGTGTAGTAAGGTTCTGGTACCCATTTCCAATTGGCCGAATAGAGTTCCAACTCTTCAACGTGGGCCCGGGCCCTTCGCATCGATTCATCCACAGTAATGCCTGGGGGACATTGGAATCGTTTCAATTCCAAGGCTGTCACTCTTGCCTCGAGTTCTGCAGTCATGTTCCTTGGCTCCTTGATAGTAGTGGTAGTGTGAGATGCCCCTTGTAACGAAGGACGTTTGTTTTAGATTCTTGCTTGGGAATTTACCCTGGGCGAAACTGCCCTCATATATCAGGTAACTAAGACTGGTACCTATGTCCTTGTATAGGTACTTGGGGCCAACTATACTATGTTGACAGCATATCTCGAAGTAGTCTTTCTTGGAATGGATTAATACTTGGCTTTATCCAATTGATGCCGTCTTTGGTCGCCCAGCCCAATAGTTTGGTCGATTCCAGTATCCTATTTCTCGTCCTCCATAGTAAGATTCCAAGACTTGATCGAGAACTAGTGACGTCCGCAGTGCATTGTCTCCCAAGGAAAGGTACTCTTGGGTGGTCCCAGCACCACCTCTCCTCAAGTCATCGGTTACTGCCTGCACCATGGCTTGAGCTGTATGTTCGGGAGTTTCAAAGGTAATGGTGCGGAGAATATTGCCCGTGGTATCCAAGACATGGATGGGTCCATCCGGACTCATCCCTGCCATGTGGATCGATCCATGGGTGCCGGTAACGATGAGTTCATCGCAGGGTTCTTCTTGGTTGGATGCAAAATCCCAGATACATTCTACTTTGGCACCAATGGTGGAATGATTGTCCTTGTCTGGGCGCGGTCCAATTTCCGCCGTCAAGGAAACGTAGTCTTCGACAGGAATATTGGGACTATTTCGATTTTCGGCCCTGCCATGGACATTTATCAAGGGACCACACAGATAGTCGATTCGATCGAGGACATGACATCCCACATCCATAATGAGACCACCTCCTGACTGTTTTGGATCGAGTCGCCAGGGAATCTTGGACGATGATTCCTCGGTACTAGTAGTCTCTAACTGTAAATTCCGTGCTCCTCCTGTTCCTACCAAACGATAGGAAATTTTGGAAATTTTTTCGCCAATGGTTCCATCCAAGAGTAACTGTTGGAGAGTTTGGGTTCGTGGATAGGCAAGACTAATGTAGGCCGTGTACAGTGGTAGTTGGTTGCTGGCAAAGAGTTGCATGATTTGATATGTTTCGGCCGCACATCGACCCGCTTTTCGATATAACAAGCCTTGCCGGCTTGCGCCACTAGCGTGGCAATTTCCAAATGACTTTCGGGTCGGGTACAAATATACACAGCCTCGAGTCCGGGATGTTGTAAAAATTCGTGGACATTGTCATAACCCAAACAGTGGGTACCGGTTGTGGTGGTGGGGGGAACTCGTTGCGCAAATTCTTCTGCCTTGCCCGGTGTTCGTCGCATGACGGCCACCAATTCACTTGCTCGACATTTCCAAAAGGGAGGACCGGATTTTATTTGAGTGACATCGCCCAGGCCAATGATACCCCACTGAATGATTTTTTTGGTAGTAGTAGTGGTACCGTTCTCCTTGGGGATACTTTGGGGAGTGGAAGAAGACGACATGACCATGGTCGTCGTCGTTGCCAGAGTAGTACTGGTGAGAACCAACACTTGTCGTCGCGGAATTGGCAAGGACGAGCTGGGTAGACCAAAGGAAAAGATCAGGATTGATGCTGCTGCTCATATCGTCCTTAGGATGTCCCCAGTCAGCATTAGCGTGTTGATTGATGCCAGGCTGTTAGAACATGGAATGGTTGAGAGAGATCATTGTGTTTTGGTCAGAAGGAAATATGCCGTATTTGGCATAGAACAAAAATGACGTGATTTGGGTCGTGATGTGCTGGTGTGTCGTCGGTGGGGGTGATGAAAGATACCGTATCCGCATTGCGTCACTCACAAGAATTGACAAAGCTTCGCTTCGTGGGTGTCTCCTGGCGACTCCGACAGTACCGGTACACCGCGTTTTCCACGTCAGGATTTCCTTGGGAGAACCCCAACAGCGAACCAACACTGTCACCACCAGGTACACGTGAAACTGCCACGAGAAACGAGCAGGAGTCATTGCCAACTCACTGTCAAAAGTCTACTCACTGACTCTCTGTTTCCTAATAACATCACTGATCCATTCGTCGTGCTCATCACAACCACCACAGATTGTTGTGCAAGCGTAGTGATTGGACTGTCACCAGTGACTCACAACTGGCAGCAAGCGAGAGTAACAGGAAGCGGGAACGAACATCTCATATTTTTTCCTTGCAACATTCTTGACATCTCTGTTTCGAAACAACATGTCACCACGACCTTGCCACAAGTATACTAACAAAAAGAGAATGACGGTTGTCAAGGCGATTGCATGCTTGTCGTTAGCGACTGGTGCGGTCGGTTTCACGTCGTCGTCCCTCTTTCCACCATCACGACCACTACATTTACAGCAACTAGATGGAGTCGCCAAAGGCGGCGCCTCAAGGTTGACTTTGGCCATGGGAGCAAGTAGCAGCAACACGAAAAGCAGCAGAGCATGGCCCACGTCTTCTTCTGCCTCATCACTTCCCCGTCTGACAAGAGAAGAAGAAGTGGAATTGTTGCGACAGGCAGCAGAACTACGACGCTTGAACCAACTCGAAGTGGAATTGGCTATACGAGGAAAACTTCCCTTGCTCAGTGTCCGATCCAAAGCCGCAGGATATGGAGAAGAATTGGAAGCCTATGAAGCTGCCAAACTGGATGGTCAAAAGGCACGGGAAGAATTGGTGACACGAAACATGGGATTGGTCCAATATTGTGTCACCCAAATCTTGCACAAGAAGAATCATCTCAATTCCCTCAGTCGCGAGGATTTGGTCCAAGAGGGTGCCATTGGTTTGGCACGAGCCGTGGACAAGTACAATCCATCGATTGGAGGCAAATTCAGTACCTATGCCGTCTACTGGATTCGTGCCGCCGTTTTGCGATGTATTGCCGAACGGGATGATATGCTGCGTGTTCCCAGTCACGTGTCTCAAGCGGTTCATGAAATCAACAAGGCTGCCAAACGCTTGGGGATGGATCTCGATGGGACACTGTCCATGACCTCTTCCAGTTGGAGAGAAGCTCAAGAAGCCAAACGATTGGCTGAAGAAGCTGGTTTGTCGGAACGAAACTTTGAAGAAGCCATGAAGGTTCGCAATCGACGATATAATGGAGGTTACATTGCTTTTGAATGTTGGATGCAAAAGGGAGAGAATCTAGTCAGTGATGTTCCAGTAATTGGAGACTCATTGGATAATGAATCACCGACCTCGGCATTGGAACGAGAACAATTACGAAATACTCTTTCTCAATTTCTTCGGCCCAAGGAAATGGAGGCATTGAGTTGGCGATATGGTCTAGTCCATGAGGCGTCGTCCACTACACGAGTGACCGATTCGACACCCCAACAGCGCGCCAACCAATACTTGGCCGAGGCAGAAGAGAAACTCTTTGGATCGGCGGCTTCGACTCTGGCTGCCCCAGCCATTAAAAATGCCATGGAACAATCGTCTTTACCCGCAAAGGGGCGATTTGGAGAAGCCATGTCCTTTCATGAAGTGGGCAAGAAAATGCAAGTTTCGGCCGAATATGGACGCAAACTCTGCCATGCTGGTCTGGCCAAATTACGGCAAGCGGCTGAAGATGGACGATTAGAACCGGCCCTTCTCTTTTAAAAAATACTAGAAGCTGGAACCTGACTACACGACAAGTATTTGATTAGCATATCATGTCATACTGTTACGTAGTCATAGCAAGTGCAGCGTAACGTGTCTTGACGCCAAACAACGTAGCTACCGGTAGTTAGTTGTTGTTCCACAAGGGCACCATGGCATCAATGAATTGGGATTGCTTTTGTGCGGCATGGCGATACAAGGCTTCGGCCTTGGGTCGTGGTTTCATAGTCTTGACCGATGTCAAATGTTCTTCTTCCAATACCAGAGGTATTCCCTTTTCTTGGGCATTCAAAGCCACGGCTACCAACCGAGCGGCACCACGGCTTGTACCCTCGACTGTATCCTTATCCAATATGACCTTGAACCCACTACAATCGGCCACCATTTGACGCCACATGGCATTGACTTCCAACGATTTCCCACTTGCCACGATACACGGTGGTGGTAGTGGTTGTGGTGAAGTATTGTTGTTGTTGTTGTTGTCCTTGTCGTCACCACCACTACTATTGGGTAATGAAATGCATTCTCGGGCTTGTACAATCAATTCCAAAATGGCACGTAATCGTAACGATATACCTTCGAGACATGCCTTGAGTAAATGAGCCGATGTTGTATTGCGTGTCAAACCCATAATGGCACCCGATGCTCCATCTCGGAATCCTGTACTTCGTTCTCCACTCAAAAAGGGAATGGCAACGACGGACGGTTGGGGGTTTTGCCTAGCTGCTGTTGTTATCTCCGATGATGATGATGTTGACGACGATGATGATGACACCAACTCTTTATACTCTGCCGTGACCAAGGCTTGCGTTTGATTGATACAATTCACAAAGGCCTCTCCCGTGGTCAAATTGAGTAATTCTGCCAACCATTCCATCACGGATCCGCCATCTGTCAAGGCCCCTCCGACTAGGATATGATTTTGATCAACACGATAACAAAAGAGACCACTGGGGACCATGGGCAAGGAACACGAGGGACCAATCCCCTGGTACAGACAAATGCGGGCGGCGGCCGATGTCCCAATGGTCACGGCGATTCGAGTTGCGGTACTACATTTACTCCCAATATTGGCACAAGCACCATCGCCAATGCCCAAAAATAACTTGGCCTGGCGTAATTCGGGCCACATGGTCCAATAGCGATTCTTTTTTTCCCCCATACTACTTGTCGTTTCGGGTAGACCCGAATAATATTCGGAAAAGTCAGCCAGGCGAGGAAGTGTCCCCAGGCATCCACGGGGCAACAACTCGGTAGCCTCGTAGTCGTAAGCACAATGTCGAAAGTTGAACAAACCAGTCCAACTGGCCTCGGAATAGGAAATGGGAAGAGTGACTTGTCCGGTCCACCGACCAAGACACAAACTGGCCAGACTCTGCCATTTATAAATTCGATCAATTTCGTGGGAGGGACAGGTCCGATACAACGTCCGCAGTTGAGCCAAGGCATAGGCACTATGAATGGGAGCTCCGGTCTGTTGGTATAAATGATGCAAGCGATCGGTTCCCAATTGTATTCGTAGATCCTTGCATTCTTGAGCCACTTCGGGGGTGTTGCAGGCATAACTCAGCGTATATTGATCTCCTAGTACATGACCGTCCTGATCGATAGCAATCAAATTCATGACAAAGGTAGTAAATCCAACCGCCACGATTTCTTGCTGTTGAGCATCTTTTTTTAATTTTTCAATACCTTGTCGACACATTCATCAATCTTGTCTTGGAGCGTCTCGGTCCCATAGGCCAGTTGGATGTGGCCCGTATCGGGCTGAACCGTCCGAACTTTGGTTGATGCCGAACATATGGAAGTCGAAATTTGACCATTCTCATGGACAGAATATGCCGTACAACGAATGCTGCTGCTACCAATATCCAAGGCAAGGATTATTTTTCGTTCCATTCTTCTCTTGCTACAGGTGCTTGGTGTGATTCATCATTTTGTCGACAATCGCAATGGCAGAGGATCCAGTTTTTTCACGTCAACGCTTGTCCATCCGATTGCTTGATCCGATGGACTACTAACGGTTATTGGTGCTACCAGTTCAAGAAACTTTGTGACGTTGGTGAGGTGTGAACAACCGGTAGTAGTTCAAAAGCCAAACGAAATCTCTCGACAACGAGAGCCGAGCTTTCCATGACATGACATTGTGCAATCGTTTCATTTTACACTCAATAGCCTCTATCATTAAAGTGTTGAACTTTTGTGTGACAGAAACACTCTAGCCTCTAGCAGTACATGGTACGTGAGTTCATGTGATCAGGATATGTTCTTACTCCCTGTGAGTATCTACATACATTGTTAAACTCGTTGAAGTTTGGCTTCGGCGCGACACTTGTGTTCGCAAGACTGACAACACGATTCAGAGCTTCCCCGTCCCCATTCGTGAGTTTGCAGATCCCCAAGCATCAGCTCCAACTTTGTGTCACGGAACTGACGACAATTGTCTCTGAACGAAACTAGCAATTATAAATCCCACAAAACAAAGCGAAGAGAAACAAATTCCTGACAAGACACAACAACAACAAGAAACATATCGCATCTTCGATGGTAGAGAACAAAGAAGGACAAGAGACCACAGCGACAATGCTCCCGATTGTAGTACCCGACGAAACATCGCCGCAGGTTTTTCAACCATCACCAAGCAGTGAAAGTACTATTGCGGAAAGCTATTCCACTCATGATCGAATGGTAGCATCTGGAACTACCGGGGCAGTCCTTGGGTTTCTATTTGGTGGTCCCATTCTGTCAGCACTCTTGGGCTTCGGAGCTGCGTATGCTTCCAAAAAGAATGGTGCACCCGGTGATGCCGCACGAGCATTAGGAGATGTAGGAATTACTGTTCGGCAAAAGGCCGTTGAAGTTGACGAGAAACATCATGTTGTGGAAAAAACCAGCAAGGTTGCCACCGATGTTTGGGAAGGTGCCAAACAATACGATCAAAAGCATAATATCTTGGAAACGACCAAAGACTTTACCGTGGCCAGCTGGCAGTCTTTTGTCAAGTTTGTCCATGAGCGCCGATTGTTGCAACGAGGGGTTGACGTTGCCGGACGAGGATATGAATACGTTGCAGACAAACTCAATTGTGGACAAGATAGGACTACCTCCTGCTCGACTGACAACCAACCACAATCCTCCTCGTCTCCTTCTTCTCCTACCAAGACCGAACAATAGGCAGGATATTACTATGTCCATTCAGCCACGATGTAGTTATTAAATACATATTTTTGAAATCTTGAACACGGTTTACTGTTGAATTCGTGACTCACTGACCAACTAAGGATTCCAGGCACGATTTACACTTTTTTTCGCGGCCTGTCATCATATACTCCAACCGCGTGAAATGTGAGCGTGAACCCTAACTGTAAAG
>SWEM01000187.1:0-53281 GCA_019593585.1 Nitzschia palea | reverse complement strand
ATGGGCCGAGATTGTTGCTGGGAGCGACGAGATAACACTCTCCAGCATGAAGGATCATTCTTGTCCCAGGAAGTTGACTACGGATCCCTTAGTTGTAAAGGAATGGAAGGCCAGTGATCAAGTGGTCCAAGCCATCGAATTCCTGGTTGCACGAAGTTTTGGGAGTCGTGACGCAACAGCTCGAGGATTGCAAGCTGGGCAAGACGTCCGTGTTGCAACTCGTTGAGCTTGAGTTCCCTCAAGGTCGTCCTTTCCGATGGCGTTCTTGCCGAATTCGAAGTCACCGAGGAAACCATAGTAGTCGACGGCTCCAATGAGGAAGAATTTGTGCCCATCCAAGGGCAGGGATGGCAGAGATGGCAGCAACACCATTGGGGACATCGGCGAACTTGAGACCGGGGGCGATCTCGCCAGGGAAACGGTACACTTCTTGGACGACGTATCCAATGACGGCAAGCTGGGCAACACGTCCGTGCTTGAGCTCAGAGACACGGTATTGATCGAAGGTCTCTTGGTCGATGTTGGCGGACAAGCCAAGGGGATCTGGTGCGAACAAATAGTAAGTACATCGTGAGCACTAGGCACTGCAGAAAAGAAAATTGACAATCTAGAGAGCGAAATGAATGAACTCACCGAAAAAGCCGGTGGGTGAAATGACTCCAAGTTCTTTCTCATAAGAGAAAAGGGCAGAGGAGGACGCCTTTTGGGCAACAGGGGCAAAGGCTGTTGCAGCAGCGATGAGGGACGAGGCAATGATGAGCTTCATGTTGTTTGACAAGACTTTGACGATTTCCCAAAGAAGTGAATTATGAGAGGATTGAGGCGGTGCATGTCGTCTTTCGTGTTCCAAAACAAGCCGCCTGTTTCGAAATTCGCGATTTTGGTATCTTGTAGGATACCATCTTCCAGGTCGGTGTATGAAATGAAACTGTGGGGTCGCACGTCTGGGAAGTCGCACGTGATTTTATATCGGTAGTGCAAGATATGAGTCTGTCGGTAGATTGTACTTGACACGCATACCAGGTACTACCGGTAGTAGAGCGTATGTCACGCATGTTGAAGCTCTGGGTCCGTCGATCTTACAGTTAACCTGGACGTTGGTACGTAGACGTACCAGTGTTGTTACGGTTAATCATGCCAACGACTATGGCCATGAAAAAGCAAGCAACACATCCATGCAAGGATCCATTACATTTTATTCCATCAGTAATATAATGCCATTTTAATTGCAAGGCTTAGCCTCAAGTTCTTTTGTCCAGTTAAGCTTGTCCCAAAGTGTTTGGAATTGCTTGATTTGCTGTGACCTTCCTCCTGAAAATACATTTGTTGTCGGCGCAAGTGAATGGGATCGAGTTCTAGCCTACCACCGTAACCACACCCAAGTCATGCCCAAAGGTGTATAACCAGGTAGCAGTGCGCGATGATGCCATGTTTTCCTCATTCGACAAAAAAGTAGGGAAATCCTTTGGGAACGACCCAGGAAAGCGGTTTGTTGCTGCTAGAAATAGTGTCGTGTGCTCAAGAGGAATTTAACATCATGGTGTTGCGGTTGACATCCAGCATCATCGTGATTCTCGAGATTATACTGTTCAACTAGCTTATACTTCTACTCAACTAATCGGAACTAGTACCTCTCACTTGGGCCGAGCTGGTCGGTGGATGTCCCAGGAACTTGACTGGGATCCCTTAGTTGTAAAGGAACGGAAGACCGGTGATCAAGTGGTCCAAGCCGTCGAATCCTGGTTGCACGAAGTTTTGGGAGTCGTGACGCAACAGCTCGAGGATTGCAAGCTGGGCAAGACGTCCGTGTTGCAACTCGTTGAGCTGGAGTTCCTCAAGGTCGTCCTTTCCTACAGGGTTCTTGCCGGAATCAAAGTTTCCAAGGAAACCATAGTAGTCGACGGCTCCAATGAGGAAGAAAATCTGCAACCATCCAAGGGCAGGGATGGCAGAGATGGCAGCAACACCATTGGGGACATCGGCGAACTTGAGACCGGGGGCGATCTCGCCAGGGAAACGGTACACTTCTTGGACGACGTATCCAATGACAGCAAGCTGGGCAACACGTCCGTGCTTGAGCTCAGCGGTACGGTATTGATCGAAGGTCTCTTGGTCAATGTTGGCGGACAAGCCAAGAGGATCTGAATGCGAAATAATTAATTGATCGTGAGCAGGTACCGCAGAAAAGAAGACAATCTAGAGAGCGAAATGAATGAACTTACCGAAAAAGCCGGTGGGTGAAATGACTCCAAGCTCTTTCTCATAAGAGAAAAGGGCAGAGGACGACGCCTTTTGGGCAACAGGGGCAAAGGCAGCGGCAGCAGCGATGAGGGACGAGGCAACGATGAGCTTCATGTTGTTTGACAATGCTTTTGATGATTTCCAAAGGCGTGAATTATGAGAGGAGTGAGGCAATGCGTTTCGTCTTCCAAACGACGAGCCGCCTGTTTCGAAATTCGTGATTTTGGTATCCTGTCCTCCTGGTAGTCCGACGTTTGTGCAGATGGTGAACTCAAGGAGTCGCACGTCTCCAGAGTCGCACGTCATTAAAATTGCATTGCTGTAGTCGAATCGAGTCTGTCGGATGAGACAGGTTTCGAAATTGTACTTTTTCTGGTTGTGCAACACCCGAGAGTATACAACGCATGTTGAAGCTCTGGATCCAAGAGGACTCGCCGATCTTACTGTTATATTATTATTATACCTTATAATAACACATCCCGGTACGTTGATATGTAGACGTACCATGTTGTAAATCATGCCAAGGACTATGCAAGGTGGTTAAAAACCAACTAGCAAGCAACATAGTCATCGCGAGGATCCATTACTTTTATTAACAGTAAGCCATCATTATTAATGTCATTTTACTTGAAAGGCTTAGCGTCGTCAAGTTCTTTGGTCCAATCAACCTTGTCCCAAAGTATTAGGAAATCCTTGATGCGTTGTCGCTCTTCCTCATGACTATACTTTTGTTGCCGGCGCAAGCGAATGGGATCGAGTTCTAGCATACCCGCTACCGTATCCACTCCAAAGTCATGACGAAAAGATTGGGATTCAATAATTTGTGCATAACCAGTAGCAGTGGGAGAGGATGCCATGTTTCCCCATTCGACAAAAAAGTAGGGAAATCCTTTGGGAATGACCGAGGAAAGTGGTTTGCCGCTGCTACTAGATACTTTCAAGAGTTTGGTATGAGTTCCCCATTCTTCCGTTTGTTCCCGCATGGCCGAAGAAAAGTACATGGGAGCATCTTGCAATATGTCAAAAGGTACGGGAATGACTTCCAACTTGGTTTGCCACAATCCCTTGGAATGATCCAATACAGTTTCTAGCATAATGACACTCTTCCCCTGTCGTGCATATAGATTTTGTAAACTGGTTTGGAATCGTTGAATTTCCTTCCAAATACTCATGTCATCTTCGGCCATGACATGAACCAAGGAGGGAGCATGTTTGATTGGAACAATATAAAAGTGATGACCTGGTAGCAAAGAGGCATTGGGTGGTGCCATGACCAAGGAAACATACTCTCCCAAGGCCAAGAGGCGATGCTTGTGAAAACTCGAAGACTCGATCCACCAAGCACACTGCGAAGTAATTTTAGTTTCTTGTAATTTTTCATGCATTAATCGATGTCGATCGCGATCTTGTGCCTTGGCCACGGCCCGTTCATATCGTTTGGTTCCTTCCTTGGCAGCAGTCGTATCGCCCGGTAGGTATCTCTTCATTTCTTCCACTTCCTCATCACTATCTTGATCGGTCCGTAATTTTCTCTTTTTGTTCTTGCCGAGACGTACTACATTCCGAGTCATTTGTTCATCCCATGACATTTTCGCGTCGTGACGCTCCTTGGCAACCAATTCTCGAATGGTCATGTCTTCTTCCTTTTTTTGTTGGAGAGCACTAGAAGTAGGGGGCAAGAATTGAATGATAACCGGATTATTGCTGGAGGATGACGACACGGTTGTTGTTGATTCGATACGGCCTCGACGTTCTAGTTGATCCAATAATGACGATTGCTGCGTATAGGCAGTGATGGGTGCTTCATTATTACCCGTAGCGAGACTTGCACGAAGTCGATCTGCCACTGAAAGGTTATCTTGATTGGTTTGGTTCGAAGGAGGAGGAAGAGAATCGTGGAGCTTGGCGGTTGCGGCGGCACCTTCTCCTCCTTTCGGTGGTTCCAATTCGGTAGCTACCTTTTTCTTTTTCTTGCCAGTCTTGATACCTGCCAGCATGATGAAGAAAAGAAACACAAACTTGACAAGTGGTCTTTGAAATGAATGGCTTCGTGTCACCAGCTGTCAAATTTACATAGCAGTCAGGCATGTACAACTATACAACAGATAGATATGTGCATACCTGATGTAACTTTGCCGATCGACAGGCGGACGAACATGCTACCACAGGATTTTACTTTCAGGATTTCATATTTCTTCACACCACAATGTGTTTCCAACTTGGTTCAAGAAAGTAAAGAAATGGTTCCTATGTCCATTTACAGTTAGAACGACTGATATTTCTCAGGATTTATAACATGGCGAAAAAGAAAAGAAAAGCCGAGGGGACGCCGGGCCTGATGTTTCAATTTCATCACCAATGAGTGGCCCTTCAGCAGTTTCGTTGAGCCAACCGAACGATCCAATCGTGGACTGCCTATTGTTAAACATTGTGGCGTCGTCGACACCTCCCTTTCCCAAATCCCTGCAGTATGATCCTATAATTCTACTGACCGGTGAAGATGCGGATGACATGGGGGTGGTAACCGGCGATTCCGTGTTTTTGCTCTCCAACAACGAAAGGATCGAATCAACGACGCTGGCACGGGTCCATGTCGTAGCATCAGCGTCATCGGCGTCGACCAAATCACCTTCTGGATTAACAAAGATACAACGATCGAAATTATCTTCTGGATACTGTCATGTTTTTCCACAAAGTCTGGCGCAACAACTGCAGGGACGGAATAGTATGGACAGCGGTCAACCTGTTGTTGTTGTGGAAGAACCATCTACTCCGTCACCATCCATATCCACATCATCTCCTTCCAAATCCAAGTTTTCATTTGCTCGAGGTGGAGGAGGTGATCTAATGATCGGCTCGCCATCCAGCAGTAACACTCCGAAAGGACTACCATCGAAAAACCGCAAATCACATGCACTATGGGTCGTCCCTATCGAATCGACATTGGGCGAACGATTGACGGCAATGCTTTGTTCGACGGCAACTAGTATCACAATCAACACACTAGCCACAACAGCAACAACAATAGACACAAAGGTTCTAAAAGGATCTTTGGGTCCACCTTTGATTCGAGCGCATTTATTGTCGAGTCACGTGTCCCTCGGGACAACCGTCGCAATTTCTATCCAGGGAATATCGACACCGTGTCAAGTCATTGATGTTCAATCCACATCCACATTGTCAACGTTAGAAGAGTACATGTCATCTTTGTCACTCCAAGAACTCAATTTGGATGTCGAATCGCAGCAACTACTTTCGGATGTTGCCGCCAGCCTTCGATCTCATGGAACAACCAAACCACCCTCTGTGAACCATATTCGTTTGTTTCAAATCACTCGAGAAACTGCCATTACCTTTGGAGATTCCAGTACCTCTGATGATACCAACCAAAGTACTGCGTCGTCGTCGTCGTCATTACCAATTTCACTCCTAGCGGGGTTGGACGAAACGATTGAAAAGGTACAATCTCTCTTACTCACATCACTGATCCATCCTGAATTGTTTCAGTCCAATCCTTCCTTAAGACCTCCCAAGGGTGTCCTCTTGTATGGTTCAAGTGGAGCTGGCAAGTCAACCTTGGCCGCTCAAGTCGCTCAAACCCTTCAAAGATCTCATAATGTGTATATTCACGAGCTTTCTTGTGCCAAACTTCAATCACAAACCTCATTGGTTGGCCAAGCCGAAAAAGCATTAGTACAAGCGTTCGAGGCTGCATCCCAACAATCCAATGCTGCTGCTAGCTTGATTGTTTTGGATGATGTACACTTGATATGTCCCCGACGACAAGGCATGAATGTAGGTGCCGATCGATTAGCGGCCACACTATTGGCTCTACTGGACGGGGTGGAGACTCCCACCAACAAGCAGCACAAGCAACAACAACAAAAGCCTCTTGTCATGGTATTGGCCGTAACCAACAATCCTTCTGTCTTGGATCCAGCCCTTCGACGACCAGGACGATTGGATACCGAAGTGGAAGTTCCATTACCGGACGAACCATTGACTCGGAGTTTGATCCTACAGTTTCATCTCCAAAAACTTGGTGTCCATGTGAACATTATTGACCCTGAGAAGAACCAATCATCGGATGAGAACTGGATTCGATTGGCACGCCTCGCCAAAGGATTCACGGGTGCGGATCTTCAGCTCGCGGTCAAGGAAGCCATTCGATTATCTGTTCTCCGAAAAAAGAAGACGCATACTCCACCACAGCAAACGACTTTGAACCCCGCAATCATGGTCGAAACTATTGATCTAGAAAGTGCGATTCGATCCATCAAGCCATCGGCCATCAAGGCGGTATCGGTAGAAATCCCTCAGGTACACTGGTCCTCTATCGGAGGTATGGATGAAGTCAAGCGGCAGCTCCGTGAAGCAGTAGAATTACCACTGACTCATGCGGCCATGTTTCAAAAATTGGATATTCGGCCTCCCAAGGGTGTACTCTTGTATGGTCCACCCGGTTGTTCCAAAACTCTCATGGCTCGGGCATTGGCCACCGAAGGTCACATGAACTTTTTGGCCGTCAAAGGGCCCGAGTTGCTGAGTAAATGGCTTGGAGAAAGTGAACGGGCTTTGGCCTCCTTGTTTCGACGCGCTCGTTTGGCCAGTCCCTCGATTATATTTTTTGATGAAGTGGATGCCATTGCGACCAAACGAGGCGGGGGAAGCTCGGGTGGAGGAGAACGATTACTCTCCCAATTATTGACGGAACTGGATGGGATTCAAAGTGGTGGCGGTGGCGGCACTAGCAGTGATGTTAACAAACATCGTGTCATGGTGATTTGTGCAACGAATCGACCAGATTTGTTGGATAGTGCCTTGATGAGACCTGGACGAATTGATCGCATGATCTATGTGGGTGTACCGGATAGGGCAAGTCGATTGAAAATTCTGGAAATTGGATTGCAAGGGAAATCATGTGAAGGTCATTTAGATGTAAGTGAAAAAATCATTGTACCTACTGGTTACTACTGGAATTGTGAATTCTTACCTGAAACCTTTTCAGATTGCCCATCTTGCTCGAGATGATATCAGTGGAGGCTTGTCAGGGGCCGAACTTGTATCTGCTTGTAGAGATGCAGCCCTCTTGGCCCTGGAAGAGCATGAAGGCAACGAGGGGACTTTGACAAACAACAACGCTCCATGTATTGGCATGCGACATTTGGTCCGAGCCATCGAGGAAACAGAGAGACAAATCACGCCTGCCATGATTGACTTTTACAAACACTTTCAAGGTCTGGACGATAACTAGAGAAATAGTCAATGGAATAATAGAGGTAGCCTTTACTAGGAGAGGTTGAACAAGTACCCAGGTATCTATGTTCGTTATCAACCCATTGTACCAGGCACTCGTACGACGGACGGTAGATACTCGACTGGCTCCAAGCGTGTCTCCAATATCCAAACCTCACTTTATTGTCGTCCGCATCATCATCAATCCACCCTGTTGGCTATTTGGGGTTGTGGTGAACACACATGACTAACAAGCGAAAGCGTCAAGAACATCCATGGTGGTGGTCGACTTTGGAAGGCGACATTGTAACTCATGGTGGATTTCTTCACCCAAGCATTGGCTTTTCTCAGGAACGCAGAACTTTGGAGATAGTCGATCCACTAACTGTTCCCGACGAATCCGACAAGAATTATGAAGGAAATCAGAATGAAGAAATAATGATGATGATGCGGATACCAAAGGCGAGTATGATTACTTTCGATCTTGCCGTGACCTTACTTTCCCTATGGTGGCCCCATGTGAAAGAATCCCTTCAGGACCTTCAAGATTCGAACAAGTTGTATTCGCCAATTTGGGATGTCCTTTTGGCTCTGGCTCTGGCCTATGTGGTGGAGACACCGCTTGCAACAACAACATCCAGAGAAGATCAACTGGCGAGGGCTTATCTTGCCACCTTGCCACCAGATTCCCAGGCCTACTTGAACGCTGTACCATGGAGATGGTCCGTACACGACCTCGAGACTCGTCTTGGTGGGTCACCATTGTTGGATCGTGTCCGAAAGACCCAACAAGGTATTCGGCACGACTACTCTTGTCTAGTCGAAACCTTTCATTCGCGCAATTCAAGGAATAACCCAGCAGCTGTAACTGATCCAAAAGAGGATTCAGTATTTCCCGTTTCGTGGGACAAGTATAGCGACATGTTGGTCGTAGTATCATCACGAGCTTTTGTCATTGACACTACTGACGCTCCACAACCAGAAGTGGCATTGATTCCAATTTTAGATTTATGTGATCACTGTCGAGGAGCTCACGAAAACAAGACCAAGAATCTCTCGTATACTATGCAGGATGATGATACCATGATGGTTCGGTCGACCAGCCAGGGATCGGAAGCCATACTTCCGGTTGGTGAAACGTTGCGATTGACGTACGGTGCCAAGGGCAATGCCGATCTTTTGCTTCATTATGGTTTTGCCATTCCATTCAATTTGGAACCCGATGGATCCAGCAACGATATTTTGGAATTGACGGTTCCCACAGGAGTAGAAGGCACAGTATATTCCAACGAATCTATGGTGGGTTTGCGGACAGGGCCCAAATCCTACACGTATGGATGTCTGGTAAAGGCTCTGGAGCTTTTTCAATCTTCCATGCAAGTCTCTTCTTCTTCAAGTTTCCAAGAAAATACCGGTATTGAAAATGATGACATGGAAGCGTTCTTGCAGGAGGAGGAGGAGGAGGATGCTGGAGACGAAAACGAGGAGGATGACGATGAGGTGGACCTTTACGACGAAGTATCGTCACCAGTAGGGGACATGAATGCAGGTGATGTGGACGGCGAGATAATGGCACTCGAAAAGTTTGGGAAACTACTTCAGGAGCATTTGGGAGCGTATTCTTCAAGTGACTCGGTTATCGACAACCTGTTGGCCAAGAAGGCTCAAGATGCTGATTACTATTCGGCACTGCTTCTCCATGCCGAAAAGCGGACCCTCCACTTCTTTTCCACTGTGGTTCAAAAAATCTTGACACATCTTCAGCAAGACAAACAGCTTGCTACCCATCAAAACAGGATAATTCCAAGCGACATCTACCGCGATTCGCAAACAGAACAACAAATTGAGGAGCTAGTTGGAGCGTACATGCTCATTCGTCACAACAAGGCTCTGTGAGATGGTCTGCGCTTTGGTTATTGCGTTTTAACAGTAAATTATGTTAGAATGGATATAGCCAATGAAGTGAAATCGTCTGATGCTGCGTCAACAGCTCGACAGCAAATGAGAGCTCGTCGCACGCAATCAATAGTTTCTTGTTCCGCCCCCTGTTCGAACCATTTATTGTACACGCGCCACAGTCGGTTAAAAATGACTCCTGACAGTTTCTCGCGTCTGGCATAGCTGGAGAGATTAAAGGGAAGATCGTGTACCATGATCCTGAAAAGTTGCTGGAGCGTCGGAGGCGTAAGCTCCTTCCAGCGTTCCATCTGCGCTGATATCAGACATGCCAGGGACAAGTCGCCATCGGAACCGACTCCACCAACCCATCGACAAACCAACGCTCCAAGCATTTGCAACCCCACGAAACTTGCCGATGGACCCGTTAGCAAGAGATTGTCCAAGAGTGTCAGAAGTAATTCTTTTCGGCGGTCTGAATTCTCCCCCGACGTCGCGTCAGCAATCGAACAAGCAACTTGCAGTAATGTCACGGTAAAGATTTCTTCCTCGGATGAGGTCAATTGACGAGAGAACCACGCAATTGCTGAGGAAATCTCACTCGATGCTCGAGACGGAGTGGTGAAGTATCCATTTTTGACAAGGGCCATAACGCACCGATACCTGAGAGCTTCGCCAATAAATCCATCGAGTTCCTTAAGCGTAAAGAACTCGGCATCCACTAGTGCACTGACAGGTATTTCCTGAAGGCAGCTGGCATAGCTTTCGACTATTGATCGTTCTTCGATAGTCAAAGAGGCCGATGTAACAGTCCACGGCGCATCTCTAATGCCAGCAAAGACGCGCGTGACAAGGAAATTCCGAAGGACGTTGAGTGTCTTGGGTGATATCATTAACGTTTTCTTGTTTCCTTCACCCTTCAAAAGAGTTTTCATGGCTTTCAAGAAGGCCACTGACATTCCAGGGAGGTCACCAACCTTGTTGAAGCATAGTCGCCAAAAATTTTCCACAACTTCCCCAGCTGAGTCGGTTGAAAACTTCGGAACCAAATCGACCAAGGCTTCGATGAAGATGAAGGGAGCCTCGCCTTGTCCCAATAACGTTTTGATAGAAGTTGCAGGCATTTTCGTCATTTTCAGGGCCAAATCAATGTAATCTCGACCATCAAACACAGCCCGTGGTCGCCCTCGAATTTGCGAAATAAGAAGTTTCGTGCAAGCTGTCTTTGTCTCGTCGTTACATCGAAATAATTCATCCAGGAAAGTTGCGAAATGTCCTGGTAAAGAGAGTACTTCAAGGCACTTTAGAAGGTTGACCAGGAGGTTCGTAGCCGTTTCGTCTGCATCCAACGAAGGCTCGTGGAATTGCTGGGAGAGAGCTTTCATGACTGCCTCCAAGACCGTCCCTGGCAGCGCCGTTGGAAGCTTAGAATCCATCATAACGGAAATTTCGTTCCAGGAAGAACTTGACTGGAGAGTAGGATCGTTCTTCTCGGTGGTGGTGTTCATCGACGCCAAGAAACCCATCAGCACAACCGCAATCTGAGGGTACTTGGTCCACTCTCGACTCGCCACTGCCTCTGAGATTAATGTCTTTACGCCGTTGATATCTTCGCTCGCAGCTCGAGGAGAGAGCTGCGCACTTTCCGTAAATTTCAAGGCACCATAGCCCAAGCAAGGAATTGATGTCAGCGATACAACTGCTGCCGTCAGTGAAACAGCCCTTCCATCCTCATCAAAAAGAGTTCGATTGCCGACTAGAAAACGACGAATGGAGTACGGGATGGTCTTGGTCATCGTTGCTGTGACAGCATAAAAGATATCATCAAGGCCTGCCACACCCTTGTCCATGCCGTCCTCAAAGATTTTGGCATATTTTGAATATATCTTCTCAATTTCTCGACTTTTGAACAGTCCTGCTCGCTTACACGCATGAAGGATGGACGACAAAGCCATGCCTTTACCGTATCCCCAAGGCATCGCTTCGAGGAGACAATAAACTCCGAGCAAAAGGTCATCATTCACCGCAGATAGAGCCGGTAGACACAAGGCCAGACTTATGAATAGCGCCTTGGCAGCATCGGTCTTTCCTGGTATAATTTTCATCGGTTTCTTGCCAAATGCTGTAACCGTATCGATGATTTCCGGAGTGATTTCTCCAGTCCTAATGGACGTAATCAAACCTCCCAGTGCACTACTGTTGGTTGTCAGACACAAGACCAACTCATTCACCAAGAAACCCATAATTCGGCTAATGAGCTCGGTAGTGAACTGTGACCTTTCTTCGTTCTCCACGGCTTCTTCGAAACAGTGTTGACTTGTTTGCGCAATGATAGCAAGGCCATAGAATGCCCCGAAACTTGCTTGTCCACCATAACCGCTTATCGATCTCTCTAGGGCATCTACTATATCGCTCAAGAGTTCATCTGATCCATTTCGCAGTGCACAAACACCGATGAAACCAAGACATAACTTGCCCATATCTTCGTTTTCAAATTCGCCATCACCGTATCCATTCCAAACTTCCTCGCATATTTCATCAACGTATTGAGAATGGTCTCCAAAGGGACCAAGAATTTCTGGGATCAAGAGGGCGAGAGAGGACAGAGCAAGGTACATATTATCCGCACAATCTAGTCGGAACCGCCACTCCCGAACTTCGAGGAGAACATTTTCCAGCCCCTCGGAAGAGGAAAAGGAGACCACCAGCTCCATCAATGTACTGCGGGCAGCGTTGAGCCATGCTTGTGCAGTGAACGCTCGCATAAATGGGTCGGAAGATTCATGAACGACATCCGCAGCAAGATCGCCAAGGAACGAAAGAGGTTTACCTTCAAAGCAAAGAAGAGCTGCTAACGACGATGCGCTGCAACGCTTATCGGTATATATTGTGTGTACTTCCGATGCCGTTGGGAGTACTGCTTGTGACGTTTCTGCGAGGCCTTGGCCTTGATGATTGCTCCTTGCAGATGCCGGACCTTTACGAGAACCCCGCTTTTGCCAGAGCGATGAACCTAGAATTTCTTCTTCAAATTTCAAAAGCTTGCTAATCAAAGAAACGAGTGCGGGTGTAATATCCGAATCCGCAATCTCATCGGCAGTCACCACCACACCTTTCCGACCGGGAGGGGTTACATCCATTTTGTACGGTCCATTGGTCAATAAATGAATACCGTCTTCGACTATTTGCTTCAGGGTTTCGTACCTTTGGCCAGTGGGTGGAAGCTCCGGCGGCTCATCAGCAGCATTAGACGCTGCTGCAATGGCCTGAAGGCCCACATCGTCAATACCCAATGCATCCAACGAGTATTGGGATAAGGTAAGAAAAATATTTCGTCGACATCGTAACAGCGTTCCCTGTACAATTACATCTTGCTTTCCTTTCTTGATGTTCAGTTTGGGAGATAATGCCAAGTCAATCAACGTTTCGACAGACCTGGAAATCTGAGAAGATACGGTTGTGGATCGAAGTTTATCGTCCTGTTCTTCCTCGTCATTTTCGTCATCGCATTCACCATCACCCAGAAGCAGTATCAAAGACTCCAAGACAAGAGGCGGCAGTAAAGAGACTTCATGGATATCGTGGACTCGACAAAGTCGCTTGGTAAGGACCACAATCACCAAATTGAAGTCTAATTCCTGTGACATGAGTAAATAGTGCAATGCTAAAACCGCATAGTACACCAGTGCCGCATTGCTTGCCGACTTTTCATCGTCCAAGGTGGATACGGGGCGAATCCAACTGATTTCGGTGATAAAACCTTGAATCCATCCAATGACATCCGTGACATCTCGAATTCGATCTTCCTTGGCCAAGTCGGCAATGGTCGCTGCGGCTGCCAGTCGAATAGCTATGTTATGAGAGCTTCCGACTAGTTGGTTCTCTATCGTTTCAATCACTCGTTTGTACAATCGTTTATTGGCCAGACAGACTTTGGGGAATAATCGAATAATCGTTGCACGAATCACACTGGGAGTTGTTGCCGTTTGCATGAGTTGGACACCCAGTAAATTCCAAATCTCACGGGCACATTGCGTATCCTTAATGACAGATTCACAAAGAAAGTCCAAGTGTCGTTGGAGTGTTTCGGCATCGCCCTTGAAACAAGCGGCATTGATGCAATCCACAATGACTGGCAGTAACGATATTCCAAGGTGTGGATAGACGTCGAGCAAGTGACCCAAATACTTGTATCCCGATGTTTGCTGTTTCGAATCATTCACGAGTAATCCAATACCCAACAAAAGACTGCCCGTTTGTTGCATGGCAGTAAACTGCGTTCCCGAAACACAATTTTCATTGGACAAAAAGGAGAGAAAATTTTCTACGTCCACAAAGGATGGGTCCAGAAATTGAATGACATTTTCCGTCATTGTTAGAGAAGATCGTGTGGCGGTCACCTTTTTGTTGGTATTATTGTGTAGTGGGATTTGCCTCCTGGTTGAATTTTGTGACAGCGATAGTGTACTGTCAGTTGAAGCTGAAAGGATTTGAATCATTTGTTGACATGTTGCTTGGCAGCCATCGTTGCGTATCAGCATGCTAGCGAGTCCCCGGAGAATCGCCAAGGATGTAGTAGAAGTCCCTTTCGACGTTTTTGATGTGGTCAAGGCAACATGCAGAATCTGAAGCAAGAGTTGTACGTCTGCTGGAACTGGATTGGACAAGACCACGGCTGCTAACCGCAGTGTGGCAACCGTGTCCAAGAACTCAAAACTTTTCGGGATGCTGTGATTGTGGTCCACTGGAGGAGATTGTTCATTTTGCATGGGATAGTAGTATTGATTCGAGAGGCGTTGCAAGATTTGTAACATGTGGATCAAGCATCCTTCCAAGGAAATCTGATAAGATGGCAAAATGGCAAAAAGGCGTGGGATTGTCTCGGAAGCAATGCGCGACAGCCATTCCGCCAATGCCCCTTGAATCGCTCCATCCGCAGTAGTCAACAACGATGAATAATTTTGATCCTGACTTTGGTTCTCGTCTGGAAAGGTTTGAACCAAAAAGGATGCCAACTCTAAAAGTTGTGACAGCCATCGCATGGCCAATTCTTTGGAGGCAACCATTTGCTCCAAGAGATTCCCCTTGGTAGTTGTGCCTCTGGCGGTATAGCACGGTATTCCCCATAGATAAATGTTGAGCGCTCGTGTCAACCACTGTAGGGTATCGATAAAGTCTTGCTGTGCATCTCTGGTATCCTCCTCTCGACTGAACCATGTGGTAACTTCCGACCAGCATTCTCGCCACAAGGTTTCCATGAACAACATACTCTCGTTCATTGGAGTGTCCAACGTCAAGACACACGCGGCCAATAGAGGACTGATCATTTCTTGAATGACTTGACGAGGAGACCCCGTTTTCTGTCGACGGCGGCGTTGACTGTGACTACCGGCACTCCCCGTCGTGGAACTGCCGACACTGGTTCCAAGACTACCGCCCTCGTCGACACTGCCGTGGCTGTGACTGGCCGAGAGGCCATCTATGCCGCCTGTTCCAATAGACTTGTGGGCTTGTGGGGATGCTGCTGATGACGCAAAAGCTATTTGGATCATCTCTCGAATCATCATCATACGTGCTGGAGCACTTTGTAAGCGCCGATAGACAGTGGCAATGGATGTGGAATCAGAGGTTGATGATGATGATGATTGTGTAGCCTTTTTGTTGGAAGTAATAATCGCAGTGCTGATACCACGCCTCACCTGGATCATCGATTGGTGATGTAATTGTTGCTGTTGCCACCAAAGTTGATACTGCCCAAAAGCTCGAATCATGCTGGAGAGAGCATGAAACGACGGATCTTCAGCATCTTGCAAGACAATCGATTCGGCGTGGAGTATCCACGAGGGCAACCAATCCATTTGCACCAGTGGCGGACTATTGGCTGGAACCAGTGTCTGTAGGAAGCTAGTGATTGTTGCTGGATTGATGGTTCGATGGACTAGGCAATGCAGTGTCTTTTCTTGTGTACCCTTGGAGACTTTGGGAAGCAGCGATTGAGGAGCTGTCGATTCGTGTGCTTGTTGTTGTTGTTGGTGGTGTGGTGGATGGGTACTCAAAGCTTGAAATCTCAGTGCCAACTGACGGCCCATAGCAGATGCGGCTTCTTCGGGGGGTCGCTTGGAGGCAATCGCCACGACCATGGTTTGTGCTTGTCGTTGAATGCGCTGGAGTAGCGTTAGAAATGCATCTTCAGCCTCTTTGGTGGCTGCCACCGTTTGGGCAGAACTTTTCTTCATTTGGAATAAAGTCTCTTTATGACGGTCGTAGCTGATTAAAACAAGGGAACCAACACAGACACCATCAGCGAGGTTTGCCAACCAATATGACCAAGTATATACCAGGTACAGTGCTGGTTGCCAAAGTTCGGCGCACCAGACTTGTGATATGCTGACAAGCAAAAATGATGCTGGGCAGCTTTTAATCATATATATAGTTATGTAAATTACCCTATATGTATAGGTATATCATAGCATTGCAGAATCAGGAATCGTGATGTTTCAAGAATGCTTTTGGAGTCCAAAGGATTTCCATGCCACTCTGGCACCCACGGTACTTGCACACGGTATAGTTTCACCACTGTTACAATCACAGTTTTAACCTTGGGCTTTGTTTTATTTGATCGCCAGGAGAGGTCAAAGCTCTACTTTTAATAACAACTCTCTCTCCATTCCCTCCAAAAGACGATTTATATAGCATGTCCAAACCGTTTGATTATTCGAAATGGGACAAGATTGAATTGAGTGATGATGAAGATGATGTCCATCCCAACATTGATCGAGAATCTTGGTTTCGTATGAAACATCGAAGTCGAGTCGAACGTGAGGATCATGAAGAAAAGGATAAACAAAGAATCAAGGAGGAAGTGAGTATACTACTGTTACCATGCGAGAAAGATGGTGGGAGGAGGATAATGACCCATGTAAAGTTGTTAGTGGACATGAACTCACCCATATTTTGTGTTCTCGTCATTTTTTGGGGGTCGTTACGAAATGGAATGGACATGGGTAGATGGACAAGGCGAATCAACGCATCAAAATGCTAGAAAGAGATTTGCAAAAGATTCAAAAGCAAAAGAAGGAAAATGACGATGATGACGACGACGACGATTTGGATGACGAAGAGGCGATTCGAATTGAAGTCGAAGAATTGAAGCAACAAAATCAAAGTCGTCAGGCGAAATTAGATGAATATGAAAAGAACAAAAAGTGGAAATGTGGACAACATGTTTCAAGTAAAGGAAGAGCGTACCGTGATCAACGCCAATGCTGCCAAAACGAACTACACACCAACAGGATATGCACAATCCACCGTCACTGGTGAGGAAGTGAAGAAGCAATTTGCTGCTCCCACCAAAGAGGAAGGAGCAGAAGACAAGCCTACTACTACTGCCGCTAAAGAAGAAGAATCTCCCCCAGCAGCACCAGTGGCCAAGAAAGCTGCAGCTGCTCCTGCCAAAAAGCCTGCTGTAGGACCCTCGCCAGCCAAAGACAAAGCAACGCCTCCCAACCCCAGCGAAGTGGATTCCGATCCCAACTTTGTTTATTCGTACCATGAATTCACTGAAAAGTATGCCAACTTGGTGGAAGAGTTCATGACACTCAAATCATTTGAAGAGTCCAAGGAATTTCTTTTGAAATACGGAGATGTTATCTTGCAAGAACATGCCTCCAATTATCTTTTGTTGGCGTCGCTAGAAGACGAGATGAATGGCTTGCGTGAGAAAATGAAGCAAACCTCCAAGCAGTCACAAATCGTTACCAATATTGCCGAACTAGCCAAATCATGGAATACGCATCCTGGAAATGTAATCATCCCCTTCTTTCAGAGACTACAACAACGCGAGTTCCTAGAAGGATTCTTGCAGGGACTTGAAGTTTTCATCCAAAAGATCATTAGTCGTGCTGTAACGAAAAAGTTGGAAATGGATCATGCCAGGGCTACAGGAGTAGAAAAGGATGGTGTAGATTTGGCAGAAATGTCACCCGATGAGCGTCTTGGCCCCGGAGGCTTGGACCCCTTGGAAGTAATTGAGACCCTCCCGGAAGAAATGCAACAAGCGTTCGAAAGTCGGGACGTGGAACAACTAAAACAGGCCCTCATGAATATGGATCCCAAAGATGCGGAATATCACATGAAACGATGTGTCGATTCGGGGTTGTGGCAAGCGGGATAAAGCAACTTCGTGCTCTTCTAGGCTAGAGAAATAAATGAAAAGAAAATATCTCGCTGCTAATGAAGAACCTCGTTTTGCCAATCAATCAGCATTGCTTCTTCATGGTGTAAACTTCCAAATAGGGTACCTTCTGATAGTAAGCAGGCAATCAAGTTGAACAAGCTTCACGATCTATTCCAAGCGCTGACGCTTGTTGTGATTGGATGGGTCCGGACTATCCAGTCGATGAACCTGCTTGGCTTCGAATATATTGATCGAATCCTCCAGTAGAAACTCAGAAGGGCGGTTCAGCTCAAAGGCTTTGAGAATGGATGGGCGCCAACGACGCGAACGCGCATTAACCAACCATGTGTTCACTACGTGTACATTCTCGCCAGTTTCGTAGGCCAACTGATGACTGACTGCTTCATCGGGATATGGATTGAACCAGTTGGCACGAAGCCAATTATTCATGTGCAACTGAAATGCTTCTTTGTTTGCAGTTGCTGGTGAAGAACGAGTCTCTCCAGTGGAAGTAACTGGAGTTGTTAGTGTCGGTAGATTATCATGGCCCTTGACCAGCAGTACCAAAATAGGCCGCAGCCGGTCTATGGTACCTTGGCAAAGTTGCTCGAACGACTCCATGTACTGACTGCCATGGTAAGCCTTCAACTGAGATAGGGAGAACGTGAAGTGATCTCGGGCCTGTTCCAATGTAGATTTCATCTCAATGAATTTAGGTTGACATTCGATCGCAAGAACCAATGCTCGGATTCGTTCGACGGACGGGCACGGTTGCAGGGATCTGAAGTCCCAACACTGCGGCATTGTTTCGACATCGATGTTGGATAGAAGTTTGTCTACATCTGATGGTAGGGTACTGTCATCAAACGAAGAAGAAGTCACCAGAAACGGTGATTGGAGCAAACTATGGCAGACAGATCCTTCAAATGAGGGATATTCGACCGACGGAGTTGCTGGCGAGAACGGCATGAAAGTTGACTTCTTGTCAGTGGGTGTTCTGAGGGGCTTCTTCGATGGGGTCAGTTCCTCTGCGACCTTTGCTTTCATCTTCAAATCATCAATCCACTCGATTGGATTCATTTTGACCCATTTGAGTTCTGTGAATTCCGATTTGGGGCCTCGTGTCGGAAGCCGACTGGACTCCATTCGCCAGAAGTCATGGTTTGTGTTAGTTCTGTTATCCTCTGGATTCATGCCTGAATTTGATGCTGATATTGGCTTTGCTAAGGATTGGATCGATTCTCGTGTTGTGGTTTTGGCCTTGACTTGTGAACGTGTAATCCTTCTTGTGTTGGTTTGATCACAAAGCACTCCCGACTTTATGATACCAGGGGATTGTTCATCTAGTCGGGTGTTGCACTTGGAACGAGGAGTTGACATCGTGTAATCAAATACTGGAAACGGTCGAAAGTTGTTCAGCCACTGAGCTTCGTTGGTGGAAACGTCCCTTATGAAATGCGTTTCTAACGGAATCGATGCGATGCATCGAAAATGAAACGCCTGTGAAATAAAGTTTTTACTGACTGCGATGAGGGAGACCACGAGACAAGTCTTCTTTTTCAAATCTCGGCCAGCGCGTTTCACGCCCGCCGAGTCCTGTCACCTTTTCGACTGTGACTACGGAGTACCGGAGTATCTTTTTGCCGAGGTACCAGGCACTTGTCAATTCTCGCAAGTTTCGCCAAATGCGAAACAACATACCACGTTTGTCCTGCCTCGTCACGTGACAGTGAAATTTTTCCACAAGACCCATCTGCGGGTTCCGATCTGTGAACGACGTCATAGGACATAAACGTGACATGGTTACATTATGCCCCTTGAAGTCGACTATGAGTTGGTGCACACCAAGACCAACAATTTGGACAACGTTGGCGAATAATGGATCCCGCAAAGGAATGTTCTTGGGTTTCACCCACGGTCCAAATCGCTCTGCACTAGGAACTGTGAATGCACACAAAATAGACTCGAATCCCCATCCTTGTTTTACCATCGGCTCTTTGGCTGCAAGCATCGTTTGGTCAAAAGCTCCCGTAATTTTTAATGGCAAAGGAGCAAATACAGATGTCTGACCATGGCGTGATATTTTTGAACGTTGTTAGTGAGTGTGGCGGGATGGATTTTCCTGTGGCGGTTCCTTGGATTGTTCGTTTCCTCACAATGTGGATGCATGCGTTTATTTTTCCCCAATTGATAGTCCAAGATGGTACCGAAGCTGTCAAGGCCAAAGTTGCCAAGCGATTGAAATTGTTGCCGGTACCGGTCCAAAATACGGCAGCAAGAACAGCCAGTGAATTGACAACACCCAAAATGTTGGCCAAGCAAGTGAGTCCTGAATTGTTGCGCAAGGTTCCAGCTTGTCTGAAAAAGAAGGGAATTACCGTCGATATGGAAGAGATCTTTCGGGAAGGTCCTTATATATTATTTCAACTGCGGGTACTCCATGTGGATACCGTTGCGATAGCAGAAGATCTCATGGGACACTCTAGTTTAGTTCGATGGTTGGTGGGACATGTCAGCGAAGGTCTCCAACGAACACTAGAGGAAGAATATTGTAAGTGTGTACCAAGATGTGGAGTTGGCGTTTCATTTCCACATGTTGTTGGACTGACAATCTAACTTTTTCGGTTTTTGTTTTTCTTTGCGCAGTACCAAGACAAATTCTGGGTATATTGGAACACGAAATGCCAAAATCTCTCACCAAACAGATGCAGCAAAAGAAATTGGCAGTGGATGTGAAAGTGATTACTAGTTGTGAAGAACAGGCACTTTACTTTACCTCGAAAGTAGGTGAGATTCGAGAACACGAAGGTAGTCAGAGACGATCTGTGACGCAACATTTACGGCGCATGTCGACCTCGTTTAGCTCTGCCAGCTGCAAAAGCTTCAAGTCGGATCCAGTCGACGTTTCTCACATGGCAACAGAGCAATAGAACAATAGAACAATAGAACAATAGAGAACCACAACTAGAAAAAAATCTTGTAAAATTAAATCTCCGTGTACTACTAGCATTTTGCTGGATTCATAATACGCTAGCTCGTAACTAATTTTGGGCGCTACGGACTACCGGGTGGGCTGACGGTATGATGTGTGCCCGTTGGTTCAGGTATCTGTACTGTAGATCCTGGTACCGGTATAGATTCAAATTACCGTACCTGGTACCTGGTACCATGGGTACCTGGTACCTTGTATTCGTCGTACTCGGCGACATCTCACGCCAAGGCTTTTTTCAAAAACGTCTTGCCTGACATTTTCTCACGGCATTTCCGCCAGCCACCACTCTATGCACAGTTCCTTTATTTTTAACCAGTTGCATCCGTTTCGATTGTTTGTGTGTTCTTTTCCTCGAAGTGAGGGCTGACAGTTGGCTCACAGTTTGTGGTGGAAACTACGATAATAAATCATGAGTGAAGAACAAACTCCTGGTAGTTTGAATGATGGAATGGAGGAAGAGTCATTGTCGGCGGACGAGCTCTTGTCGAACCTCATGTCGGCCCTGGCAGCCGGTGCTCGTGCGGTTCAAGGACTACCCTTGGACGATGAATTTGAATATCAATCCAGTTTTCCGGAATTTCAAAGTCTTTTGCAGCAGAATCAAGATGATTTATTTGAAGCTATCTTGTTGGCCCTTTCGTCGGCGGACCAAAACTTGGATATGGATAGAGACTTTCAAGGCATCGCAGATCCCTTATTATGGGAAGCATGCAGTGATATCTGTGAGTGGCTCACCGAGCAAGCGGAAGCTAGTGGAGCCAGCTCTCAAGTCCAAACGGAACTTCAAGGAGTTACTGGATTAGCCAAGAGTTCCTTCAGTCAACTCATGAGTGGAATTGTTAAAATGGACAAGCCTCAGAACATGTATAACATCTACAGTGAATCATCACGATATCTTAATAGTCGGGTGGATCCATTTATTCCTCCCATCACTGAAAAGTTTCATGCTATTCAACCGCTGGATTTGAGCCTTCGACCCGGCCATGGCATTGAGGATCGATTCGGTGATTGGAGGCCTGCCAAGTCCTTGACCAAAAACATTGTGGCGCCTTCTCATCACGTCGCTCATGTCTATCGAGCTGAAATTGAAAGTTTGGAGTTTACGGATTGGCAATTGGCTGCCCCTGATACCAAACCGCCTGCTATTACTGTCGCGACGGGACCTTTGGAGGCTACATGGGTTGACTCACCTCAAGCCTTGCAGCAACTTACAACGAGACTCGAATCGGCACGGGAGATTGCCGTAGACCTTGAGGCTCACAATTATCGAAGCTTTGGAGGAATTACTTGTCTAATTCAAATCACAGTTGGAGCAACCGACGACGAACCAAAACCGGCCAACTATTTGGTTGATCCTTTCCCACTCTGGCAGAAACTTGGAGCTGCTCTAGGACCTGCGCTTGCCAATCCCAATATTGTCAAGGTCATGCATGGAGCTGAAAGTGACGTTCAGTGGCTCCAAAGAGATTTTGGACTTTACGTTGTCAACTTATTCGACACGTACAATGCGGCTAAAATGTTGAATTTGTCTCGTTTGAGCTATTCACATCTGCTTCAAACCTACGTGGGAATAACTCCCGATAAATCGCACCAATTGGCAGATTGGCGACAGAGGCCACTCCCACCGGCCATGAAAGAGTATGCGATCATGGATACTCGCTATTTACTCGATATTTACCAACATTTAAAGTATGACTTGAACCGCCACAAGGATGCCAGTGTTGAAGGCGTCTTTAATAAAAGCCGTCAAGTTTCCTTGATTCGATATACTCCTGATCCATTTCGACCAGATGCCTATCTCTCGATGATCAATAGACGACGAACAAAATCTGAGCTCACAGAAACCCAAGAACAAGTATTGAAAGAACTTTACGACTGGAGGGACCAAATTGCCCGTCAATATGATGAATCTTTGATCTTCGTTTGCGATAACAACAAACTCTTGCGACTGGCATTGGCATGTCCGACCAATCTGACGACGCTACAAGGTTTGCTACAGCCGCTTCCTCCCCTTATTCTACGGCACGCCAAGCAGATCTTTGGTATCGTTCAACGATGCGTCAAGCCTCCGTTTTTCAAACCCGCCACTACAGATTCCTTCGATGCAAATCCAGACACAGAGAGCGAGCCGCGGGCACTAATGAGTCCAGTATTGGGAACCGAAGCCTTGTATCGTCAAGCGGGGTGGATTTCCCCAAATGGATCGACTGTGGAGCAGGATGCTGTTGCGGATGCAATGGCAACAACTACTGATGAAGATGATGTTGAAGAAGGCGACGACGCAAGTTCCAAACCCCGCAGAGTATTGGCAGTTCACGAAACTAATCAGAAATATCGTGCCAGTCGGGTCACATCACACAGCCTTCAATTAGGACCTGATCACAATGTTGCAGGAGACAGTGATGTCGTGGACGGGACTGGTCCTGCTCGCGTGGTCCATCCCACGGACATGGAGGACGAAGCCGAGCAGGCTCAAAACAAAGCTGCTCGCATTCGGATGGCTCAAGACAAGCATGCGATTTATGGTCTTATTTCGACTGCTGTAGTTTTGGACGATGGTGACGCCGACGATGAAAGAGACGAAGGGGGGGAAGATGAGGCCATTGAAAAATCGAATGACGAGTGCTTCGTGATTCCACGGTCCATGAGGGAAATTTATCGCATCAGCAATCACAACCGCCGCAACAAAAAGACATCAAGTCCTCCTTTGCAATCGGAACAGAACGACAAGGAGGCACAAGATTTGGCCAGGGCAGAGGAAATCCTCAAGGCACGGGCTGTGGAAGGAAAAAGTTATTTTGACGAGACGCCCGGATCACCCAAGCGTCAGCGTACCAAGTCGGTCGGGGCTATGTCTGTCTCATCGGAAGACGCCGGGACTACGGGTAATGATGATGGAGTTTCACGGGAGGACGACATTGCACTAATGGAAGAGATTGGCTGGATCAAGGGAAAAGAAGAAGTCGAAAATATGTTAAAGCAAAGAGATTCATCTGCAGAAGGGGAGGATGAGGGGGAGGGAGCAGGGGCTTCTAGTGAAGACGATGGGCTAAAGCAACCAAAGGCATTTGACTATTCCAATGTCGGTTCCATTGGTGCTTTTAGTGCCACGCCATCCGCCAATCCGTTTTTTGCTGGTGCTGCAACAGCCGGTGGTCATCTTACTCAACAATTTGGTAAGCAAGATCCCAAGAAGAAACAAAATCCGGGGCGCGGAAAGCAAGTACGCCGGCCTCAACAACAAACTGAGCGACCAGAGCGAAACTCTGCTCGATCGCAGGCCTTCAAAAAGCGCTAAACGATCACATTCAATATTCAAAAGTAGGTTTCTTTATTTTAGGGGTTATTCACTTTTGTTCGATTGTAACAGAAAGCATTTTGATCGGATTCACGGGTTGTTCTGCATTGGTTTCAAGTTTTTCAATCTTTTTTATCACCTCCTCGTATCCCTCAATGATCTTGCCAAACACTGGGTGTGCACTTTCGGATTCTCCATTGAACCAATCCAAATGCTTATTGTCCTTGACATTGATAAAAAATTGTGATCCGCCAGTATCTGGATCCCCTGAATTTGCCATGGACAGTGTTCCTTGTTCATTGGAAATTCCCTTGATAAATTCATCCTCAATATTTCCATATTCGTCTCTCGTGTGTTCCTTGCCCGTACAGGATACAAAGGTCGTGTCGGGGGGAGCCGAGCCTTGTCCTGCCTCTTCATCCAATGTTCCATAGTACACGTGGGGATTCTTGGCATACGGACATCCAAATTGAATACAATATTCCGGAACCACACGATGAATGTACAGACCATCATAGAATTTTTGATTGACCAAATCAATGAAATTGCCACAGGAAATGGGCATGGTTTCGGTGAAAAGTTCCGCCTTGAAGGTACCCTCGGACGATTCAAACACGGCAACTGTCACCATATTGCAGTATTGGATCCTGTTATTGGAGTACTAATGCTATTTCTTGTTCTTAAAGTGAATCAAAATAATGACATGGATTTGTTTGTGATCCGAGACATTTTTGATGACTGAGGACTATGACTCCTTCGACTTCTTCCATCTATTCGCGTTTTACCGGTGTAGATTTTCTGATACAAGTACCGGGTACCAGGTACGCGTCTAGGGGCTTCGTGCAATATCAACAGTAAGTTGCAGCAATTTTCTTGACAAACTGACGTGAAACTTCGGATGTCACGTCATAGTTATATTGTATTTCAATTGCACGATTTGCTGCGGGAACTACCATACCAGCATGACAGCACCACATCCCGTCCGCTCTGTGAAGTTAAGCATGTTCGGGCTCGGTTAGTACTACGGTGGGGGACCACGTTGGAATCCCGAGTGTTGTTCTCTTTTATTGATCGTCTTGCCCGAAATTTTTTATTTACTGCTATAGTACCTTTTTCCCTCCTGCTCCGCACATCGATGCTTGACACAAGTATCCTCTTCAAGCACCAATACTTCTGATAGTATTGCAATCTTTGTTTCTCATTTGCTTTCCAAGTTCACTGGGAGTCCTTTGATGCTAGCAGATACCTTACAGCCCACCAGAAGGTCGTATACGAATTACACATTTTTCGGCAGTTTCAGGCAGTTCAGAAAATGTAGATTTGGCATAATTATATAATTATGAATAACGAGTGGAACTGCAAGATTTTGGGAACCGTCACGATCAGGAGTGCAATTGGAATTTCAAGTGCTGATTTAGAGTAAATGCAAATATCTCCCCTACCAGATGTTTTCCCACTCACAGTTGCTGGCTTGGTACAGCGGTAACCTATTAATCCCTTGCATCGTCAAATGCAGGCGGGAGCTGTTTGGATCCAGGAATGGCATCACTGGGCAGATGCCGAGCCCTTGGATGATGGACTCCCATCTTCGTCTCCTCGTTCTAGAGATAGTTTCTTGCGCAAGTCTCGTGCTAGGCTTGCTCCCTTGTCGGATTCTTCTCGTATGCGTTTCAACTTGGAATAAAAGTATCTGGCCTGTTTGGTTTCTTTCAGTATTTCGACTTCGGCCTTGAGTCGCATATTCTCAAACTTTTCTTCCATTGCCTTCATCATTTTCGTTTCGAGTTTTTCTTGCACTTTGGCAGGTAGAATTTCCCCCTCTAGCACATGTTGGTTGTTATGGCCAATAAGTCTCAAAGTCCAATCCAACAGCGTTCCTGCCATGGTAGGAGTATCCTGGCTGGACTCGTCACCACTAGTCTTTTGTCGTGTGTCCTGTTCGAGTAGCATAGCATCTACATGCTGTACTTGTAGTTCCAAAACAAAGTAATGTTCCTCGCGAAAGACTTCTTCCATGGTCACAGTCAGCCCCTTTTCTTTCATCTTGGACGGCATGGTTTGACACATTTGTTCCGAAACTTTCCCAGCTACCACGGACCGGTTTATTCGACTAGACGCGACACTGGTAGCACTCTTGGCAACCATGCCTTTCATATGTTTTGGAATACTGGATGCTTCCACCTTTCGGTGAACTTTGGCCTTGATGACCTCCGAGACATCGAGGACTGCAATCAAATCAAATATCCAATGAGATTATAACGTCGAACCCAATAAAACACAACGATAACAACCACGAGCCCTGGACGTACCGACGATGTTGACGTAGAGGACTGGTTTGGATTCTAGAGACATGATGCTAGTGATGAATAAGAGGATAAGGTCAGAGCCAATGTGCAAGCCAACACGGTTCTTCGTGGTTCTATGTGGAATGACTCTTGTCGTGGTGGTGTGAAGTCTACCGGTCCCAGCACTTGGTAAAACGGTTCCCAAGATTCATGACGTCACGTGTTGCGTATTTTGCCAACAAGGAACTACGGTAGCAGCATTTTCTGTACCTGGTAATGACGATGCACTTGTTTCCTACTTTCTAGTACCCATTTCAATTCCTTTCACTGTCAATCATTAGTCGTTGTACTTGTACCCCCCCATTGCCTTGGCACTAGGTACTAAGGCTACGGTACCTGGAATGAACACCCAGCGATACGTGTAGTACCCATAGATGATGTCTGTCTGTCATTCCACAACGAATCGTGGCTGCAGTACCGGTAGTAAATGCCACGGAATGGACCAGTGCAACCCATCAGACTGGAGCTGGAGCTGGATCCTCTATCACATTTTTTGGTTATGAAATTCATCGCTTGCATCATGGTACTACCCAAGTTGTTGTTTGAAAATGATCGAGTTCGCGTCAGCGATTTGCGGTTGTCGCCTGGTGATTCGATCGAGACCACATTGCCATTTCCGACTGTGCGTTGGCAAGTCGATGAGGGATGGCACCAGGGACCGAACGGTCAACGAGTCAAGGTCGATGATAAGAAGGTGGTGTTTGACGAAGCTGGAGCGGAATGTTCTATTGAAAATGTCGGTGACATTTTGTATAGACAAGTTTGGTTTGAAATCAAAAAAGAGCCCTTGAGAGCGGAAGAAGAAGTACAGAAAGTCCTCACTAGTGCTGTTTACAGTACGGATGTGGGCACCAAGTTGCTTCTAGAGAACCGATGGTGCCGGGTCTGGGATTTTTGTCTAGAACCGGGAGAGGGAGACCCCATGGCCCCTCACCATCATGTTTTGGATTATGTATTTGTCTATGTGGCCAAAGGGCGGCTTCTAGGCTATTCCCATGATGGCAATCCTGGTCTTTTCGATTCAGTGAACGAGGATGGTGATGTTACCTGGTTTGATATACCAAAGGGTGCCGAAAGGGATGCCAGTTATGCCCACGGCGGAAAAAATGGATACGATGATATGCCAATGAGAGAGTATCTCGTAGAGTTGAAATAAAACAATAATCCGAGACATACTGTCACAGACCATCATCGACGGTCTCCCTGCGGTTGCTCGTTCTTATGGACACTCTATGTGTCAAGTGCACTACTGAAGCTGGTTCATGGATTTCCAACAAGGCCCTGGCCCGACCTACCACTTTGGGTGAATTGTCGCAAAGAGCCTAACCGGTGCAAATGCGCAGGATGTGTTTTTCATGTCGACGAGTGGTGCGTTTGGCACATAATCGTGATTTCAGCAATATTCACGCACCGTGGCATCCTAACCGAGAGTGCAATTGTAACTACTTTTTAGTGAAAGCAACGATTCTTTGCTACCGGTATTTCATCTATCAGATGATGTAGGTCCGGCGTATCAAGGATGACCTTTTGATACAGATTTTGTCCCGAAGAGAAAGTTTCGTGTTACCTGGTTTCAGGATGCTGAGAAGGATGTTATGCATTAGCGGCACAATTGGACACGATTTTGGCCCTTGAGAGAGTACTTGTACGAGGAAAAGTTGGAATGAGTGAAACTCCTATGGAGGTGAACAACGATTGACTCTGAGCCCACCGGTAGTCTGTTCCAATGCAATCATGTGTGAAGTTAGGCACCGGAACTTGGTTCCACCATGTCACGGCCAGGTCCATTCGCTCTGACGCTACCTGCATAGGAATCTACCAAAACTTATCGTTGCAATAGAGCTGGCCCATTTAGGAGTTCATAAAGAATGTCATTTTCTCCAAAAAGGTATTCTGTCTTCAAATCAAATAAACGTTTTACTCTTTCCAGAATCAATGGCCATAGCGCTAATGGGATAGTCTCCTCACTTAGATACTTGCGCCCAGCTTGGTTGAGAAAGAGATGAAACTTTAACGGAGGAGAAATCCAATTATTAGTGTCATCCAACTCGATAACTTGCATGACGTGATTGTGTTGCAAGGATTGAAACATGCATTGTTGGTCTGGTGGTGATTGTCGAAAATCATTTTCTCGTAGATCCAAGTGGGTCAAGCCTGGAAATCGATTCCACGCTGCCGCGAGTTGCAACAAACTGGCATCACCGAGTTCACAATTTCGAAGATTCACTTGACGTAGCGTTGTATTGACCAACAACGTTTCTATCAATGCTCCAATGTGAGCATCTTTTAAAAAGTTTTCTTCCATGTTCAAATGGGTCAAGGTGTGATTCTCCCGTAGTGCTTGGGCAAGTTTGGCCAAATGCAACACTCCTGGATTTTGTCGCCCCAAATCCAGCTTGGCGAGACGTGGTGTGCATTGAACAAGTTCCACAGTAGCCTCCATACCTTGATTGTACATGTAATTGGTTCTGACGCTTAGATCCAACAAAGTCGGATGATGCTTGACGGCTCGCAGCAAGAGTGCCACCTCGTCATCCCGTAGTCCACAATTTTCCACCTTGAGAATTTGTAGGCATTGATTCACACTCAAGCCATTACCCATCACCTCTACGGCATCAAGGTAGATTTCACATTGATCCAAAATGAGTTCTTTGACCAACGATTGATTTAAACCGGTAAACAAGTCTTCGGCTGTGGATTTGGATAGCTCAATGGTCAGAAATAGATTGCATAAATTGTTGGAGTGAACGAGACCATCTCTCAAGGCTGTATCCATTTGGAGATTGATCAGCTGCGAGAATAGTCGAAGTCGTTCGATACCCGCTCCCGCTTGTAGAATGCTGGATAGAACCGTATCCAAATGGGTTCCATGACAGTCATCCAAAATGACTTCGGTAAATCGAGGCAAGACGGCAATGATTTCAGAGGAATAATTCACATCCAAATCCATTCGATACATGGAAAGGGAATGAATCTCCATGTCGTCGTCTACCTCATCCAAATGACGAACAAGATTGGCGAGGGTATAAAAGTCCATGGAATTGGTCAAGGCGAGTTGGTTGTCGTGAATATATTGATCCGCCAGAGCTAGAGTTCTCGTTTCAATGGAAATCCGTTTCAAATCTTTGGTTCCATATTCGCTCATGATGGACAAACAAAACCTTGGGGGTTTTCCACTAATTGTGTAGGATTGAGCTTGCCACAAGGTGCTTTGCGACGTTTTCTGTGAAACAACTGGTGAGTTCGTTTTGCTGTTCCATACCGGTTGTCGCCAAGATTCGCCAGTACGATTACTACGCTTTCTTGTAATGACAAAACCAGCAAAATCCCACGCACACACCAGCGCAACACGGGCACTCGGGACTCACAAACCCGGAAACAGCACCACAACCGCCATTTGCGATTTGTGTCATCTACATTCATTTTTCGTTCCCCGACCATTTTTCCTTTGTGTAATAAAGGCTGTGAGACATTTTACAAAATCTACCATTCCATTGTGCGGCCTGACAGAGTGAGAGCCTCATCGTCAATATTATAATATCTTGTAAAAGATGTTGGCCATTTGGAGACCTCACCTTCCCGATAGTATTGATGGGGAACCCCTGGCTACGAAAATCTCGGATCTTGCCATGGACTTTCCCTATCATCGACTTCCCCCGAACGCTGGAGTACAACTCTTTTTGCGTCCCGAAGGCATGTTGACCCTGTTGGTCTTTTATTTATTATTTTCCAAACCCATCTTTCAATACATTCATCGAACCGCCATCAAAAATCCCAAGGCATCGTGGTTCATTCATTCGATTGCGTTGCATAATTTCCTCTTGGCGGTATTTTCGGCAGCCGTGGCCTTGAATGGATGGCCATTGGTCTATCAACATTTGAAAACAGAAGGATTCTTTGCTACCTATTGTGATCCCAATGACACGTTATGGGATTCTGGTTTGGGATCCTGGACTTTGATCTTTTATATATCCAAGTACTATGAATTTGTCGATACATGGATCTTGGTACTCAAGGGAAAACCACCCTCCTTTCTTCAAGTCTATCATCACACAGGGATTGCCTTTTGCATGTGGATTGGGGTCTTGTCGCATAGTCCCTGGTTGAAGTATGTGGTCTTGCTGAATAGTGTCATTCATACTCTTATGTATACCTATTTTTTCATCAAGACCATTGACCCCAAAGTGGAGATTAAAAGTGCCAAACATTTGACAATGGCACAAATCGGTCAGTTCTTTACTGGAATCATTTTGTCATTTCCAATCCTGATCATGGGTGAAAAGTGTGACACGGTCAGCTCCCGATTTGGACTAGTGTGTCTGCAAATTTACGGGTACGGTCTTGTGGGACTCTTCATGGCGTTCGCAAAGCGCAAGTACAAGAACAAATAGATATCTATTTTCGTTTTCAGTGTGTAGTCCTGAATCTTTATGAATATCCTGCTACATTGTTGTGGATCCTGAATCTTTATGAATATCCCGCTTCATTGTTGTAGATCTTGAATTTGCGCAGCAAGTAGTCTTGCCGCTGCGAAAGCGAATCGTCAACGAATTGGCACCCTCTCGCTCCATCTAGTATGAACGAGCAGAGAGCGGTTCACCCAAAATGGATGGATAGAATAGCGAATTCTCTTGGGGCATGCTGTGAGTTTCGGAGATTGAGCGCTCATTTGTTTTGCTTTGAGAGTCATCATGGTCATCCTTCTTTTCGTCTTCGTGTACTTCTTGTTTGGCAAGTTTCTCGTCCGTTGCGAAAGAATGATTGACTTCATTCACAAACTTTTCAATCATATCTTTTGGTTCTGTCGCAGAATTCAGGCGCAGGCGCTCCGCTGTGTGTAAACGACTTTCCGAGACAGGTTGCCCTGACAGTGAATCGTGTAGCCCGGAAGAAGGCTTCTTTGGATTGTAGCGTGCATCACTTGAAGAATCGTCGGAGGCCTCGTCAAGGCGTGATGTGTATCGATCGTGGTCGGCTCCGTTCAGAGACTTCATCCTTCGTGCCGTGACCATGTCGTCCTCATGACTTTGGTACCCTTCATAGAACCGACCACTCGTTGAATCAGCACAGTTAGGAGGATTCTCTATATCAACGCGATAATCTCGACTTCCTCTAGATATTTGTCTTGAATCAGCCGACTGTGAGAACTGAAACTCCGATCGGTCGTCTGGCATGGAACTTCCAGTTCTTGAAATGTCGTAATCAGGGCCTTCGCTGAAGAGATCTCTGTCACCAAAGCTGTCAAGTCCATGCACGAAATTATGGGCGCTCTCCTGGGTTTCCCCTTGTTCGAAGTCCGGTCGCGTTCCATAGTCAGAGTCCAACAATCGTTTCTGTGGTGCTTTCAAACATACCATGAGAACACATAAAAAGAAAGTCGCTCCCGAAGCGATGCAATAATAAGAAGTCTTCCCCAGAGTGCATTCTTCTGCTACTAACGGCTGTGAGTCGCTGCCACTGGGAAACCAAATGGGATTTCGACAAAGAGCTACATCGAAAAGCAAGAATTTTGAACCTTCGGCCAGGAAGGCAGCCATGAGAGATGGTAGCAAAACTCCGGGCCAGAAAAAGGACGCTGGCAAAGGGCTGACCACAAATAGCCATGCTGTGACCTACAACGAGATCAAGCGCAACATTGATGATGAGTCTCCAGGTCACGCATTATGCAGGAATCTCCTCAAAACTCCAAGAACTCACCGTTCCTACCATGCCTGCGATTCCAGAAATCCAAGCCATAATTCTTGCAACTTTCCATGTTCTATCTCCGCCGATAAAGAATTCCGTGAATGAAGATGTGTATGACTGACATCCCTCGACAAGTGCTTCACGATAAAGGTTGGCTTCTGGTTCACCACTTTGGTAAAGAAACAGCCCTATTTCAGCAGTGGATTGGTTCCATGCATTGTTGGTGGGGGTGAAACCAATGTTCACTCGGACAAAATCACAACCAAACGCAGAGTATAGCGAAAGCAGGCAACCAGCAGTGACGAAGGGTGCAATCATGATTGGATACCAGCCATATCGACAACAGCAGTGACGCCACAGCCGCCAAGTATAGGTTAATCCAGATGGACCCTTTTTCTTGCCGGCAAGGTCATACGTCGGGCCCCCTGGAATGATGCCTTCTGGAATTGGTGGTTCAGGCAGTGATGGAACTGATTTTGAATTCCACGATGCCATGATGAAGGAAAAACTTGGCCAAACACTTTGTGCCGATGCCTCAAAGGTGATTGTAGAGTGTCGCGAAAAAGAGACGGGAGTTGTTGTCGACTCGGATGATACCGCATGGGACGAACGACGAGGTGGATGATGTAAGTATCAGTCGGCTGTCGCCCTGTTTCTCTCCACGAGCAAACAGAGAACGTAGAAAGATCTCGGCGAAGGCCAATGTTCTCTGAGAGTATGCAATACGGAGTGGCGAGAGCCTTTTTCAAACAACGGTCGTCAAAAAGCTGAGAGGCCAACGATGCTGACAAAAGGTGAGGAACAACTGCGGTTTATGAGAGAGCCGTCAGGCGCTTGGTTTGATGGGAGTGCTTCGAATATATTCATATAAGTGGTTGTGTGTGCAATTTTCAGATACGTTGTTTGGGATTTGTTGGAATATGGTTTCACATGAAAACCAGAGTCTCCGATTGGTCGATATATAACTCGGTTGATATTTATTGACAGAATTAAACAAGGTACTCTCATAAAGACTACTATTACCTATTCCTACAAGTGAACAGGTAGAAAACAAAAACACAGCATGTAGTGCATCTCTTTGTTCGATATCCATCAAAGCTTGCCTTGGACAAGCAGAGGCTTGCCATGGGATGATTCAAGGCTGCAACGCCCGAGAGGAAGTGAGACTGGGGACTCGGTCATATTCACAGTCAAAAAGAGAGAAACCTACGTCGCCCAATGACATCCTTTACCAATTTGGATTCGAATCGTTGGCCAATTTGTACCTTGGTTCGACAACGTCAATCCAATCCATTTGGTTCTTCCTTGGCCTTTCAGAGGCAGGTTGCCAAATTTTTGCAAGGGGACAAGGAATTATTATTGGATCCTGAAATCATTTCACCCCATACACAAGCTATTTCCAGTTTGGCCGTCGACAATGGAATGGGACGATTTGTTTTGGCTGGATCGACTGATGCCACCGTTAGTGTCTATGATCTCAGTTATTGGGGTTCGGAAGGATTTTCACGAAACGTCAAGAATGGGGATGGTCGACGACGATTTCGACCCATCGCTCGTTCGATTCGTGTTCCATGGGGAAGAATGATCGCAAGGAATGATAATAGCAACAATCCGTCTGCTGCTGCTTCCTTGGAAGTCCCACCGGGTCATGCGTCCGCGATTCGTCATGTGCAGTGGTATCCGGTCGATACCGGAGTCTTTATGTCCTATGCGGCAGATGGATCTTTATTACTTTGGGATACCAATCGCATGGAACCAGTATTACATGTCACACCCTTTGCCGAATCTCTCGAGAATGAAGAGCATGCTTTGGTAGCATGGGGACCTGCCCATTGGCAACCACGCGGGGATAACCACTTGATTGCCACGGGATCCTGGTTGGACTCCAGTGTCAAATTGGTTGATGTCCGATCGGGGGCTAGTTCACATCAATTAATAGGACATAGGCGAGGGATTACTTCTGTTCAATGGAGTCCCACCGTTCCCGTGGTGGTGGCTTCCGGATCTCGAGATGGAACGATCCGATTATGGGATATTCGCAAATCGGGAAGTCATGCTTGTATTTCGGTCTTGGCCCGTGACATGCCATACCAGGATCCATTGCAGAGTAGTCAAGTGCTGCATCCATCGTATCAAGCGGATTATTCTCATTTGCGTAAATTTGCCGCCTTGGTAGAAAAACGACAGCAACAAATAAGGAAACGCAAGTTGGGGACAATCACGCCTGCAGCAGCAGCGAAACAGGTACCAGGAAAATCAATGGCAGTGGCTCCCAATAATTATCAACAGGTCCAACGTCAAGTGGTTCGATCCCACCATGGACACGTGGCAGCCCTGGCTTTTCTTCCCGGTGGACAAGAATTGGCCAGTATTGGTGGTGTTGATGGAGAATTGGTGGTATGGGATTTACGTCAGGGACCCACCTTACTGGAACACAAGTTTGTCGCACCCGGAAACATGTCGGCTGCCACTTGCAATCAACGACAAGCCGCCCTCTGTGTTCATGCCGAACATGATATGATTTGGGTCGGTCATGACAGTCACATTATGGGATATTCCATCCAAAACAAGGGTGGTGGTGGTAGTAGTCCCATTCAAATTTTAAAGGGCCATTTGACCAATGTCACTAGTTTGGATCGAATTTCACCCGAAATGACTTTGGTGTCGGGATCGAGCGATGGTATGATTTTAACATGGGGCAAACCCAAAGGGGCACTGTTTCGTACTCGCAAGGCAATTCGGACCGAAGATAAAGATAATTGGTAATAACTGTAACAACTGTACTATATTCATTATTGTATCATCCTTATCATCCTTTTTCACTACATGTCATGGCGCTGGTACATTGGGCATGTACTGTTGTTAGTATGTGACTGCAGTTTGCTGTTGACTATACTGATCCAATTGATACAGATTGAGCAAGAGTGCTTCGGCCGGCCAAAGTTTGGAAACGGGAACTCCGGCACGGATACATAGGACAATGACATTATTTTGCAAGAGTTGCAAGGCAATGGCAAAATCTTGTTGGTGCATATCATCGACACTAAGAGCAAAAATGGACGGATTGGGACTCGTCGCATCTTCGGCAAGAATAGCCGCCGTCGCATGATGGATTCGAAGTGATAATTGCGTCGAGTCCATGGAAGGTACTGCCGCCGCCGCCGCAGTCGAAAAGGAGGAGATGGAGGTGGATGTTGACGTTGCCGCAGCAGCAAACGAGGAAGGAACTGTACTAGTAAAGGCAGAGGGTAGAGAAGAATGTGCATGACTTGTTGCTCGAGCTAGGGCTTTCTTGGCCGATTGTTTCCAATAGGATGTATCCATGAGGGACAACAAGGAGCTTGATCCCGTCGGGTTGGGTGGATCATGCGGAATGCCTCGAGACATGTTCGCTGTTGTTGTTCTTGTCGTCGCCGTGGTGGTAGCAGTATTGTTTGGATAGTGGGGATCATTCACCAACGACGTGGCATGATGATTTTCACGAAGGCGACGTTGCAATTCATGATCTGATACCGTTTCGGTAATGTCTCCCACTGGCGAGCCGCCATTCGTGGGTGTCAACAAGATGGGATGGGGCAAGACAATTCCCAAACAGCGAGCCACAGTACAGGTAACTGATGCTACCAATCGTAATGCGGATTGCAATTCTTTGGGTGGCAAGACGCCATAGAGTTCCGGTCCGGCATGAGGGAGAGGTAGTCCACCAATCTTGCCAATGCCTCGGGCTCGTCGTGGTGCTGCCTGTGATGATGACGAGGATGATGATTTGACCGACTCGCGCTGCTGCAAGGGAGTGAGTTTGATATCATTGGGATCAATATAAAGCCGATGCATAGCCAATGCCTTGCGGGCCCATTGAAATCTCATAATGCGGACTTGTTTCGATGCCATTTCAACGGCAGAATACAAGGATCCGTGCAATACCGATTGCTCCAATCGTTCCAATTGATGTTGTGGTCCTTCCATACTACTACTACCACCACCCATGGACATGACCAATTGCTGCGTTGCCTCTTGATGGGAATCATTTTCTACAGCTTGGGATGCCACTCTGACGGCCAGTTCGCCACATTGTTTCCGCAAGGTAGTTAGACGATGACGCAATCGTTCCGATTCGACTTGTAATTCTCCCAGACGATTATAATCCGGCACAGTCTGCAGATGGTTGGCACAGTCTTGTCGTGCCTGATCCCGTTCGGCCATGGCTCGCACATGTCGATCCAAGGCGGGCTGCAAGAGCCGTTGAACACAAACGGAACAACGGGGATGGTGACTACTACCACGACTACTGTTGCCCTCGTCATCTTCCAATTTGCCATCACCATCGCCGACGTAATAACATGGACACTTGTTGTTGGGAGGTCTCATTCCTTCCACTCCATCCATATGCACCTGTGGCCTTTGTTTCACTCAAGTCAATTGCAGTGACTGGGACAGATTTTCTTGTTCTTTCAAAACATCGCCTACTAAGTCACATTAGTCCAAGCTAGGGCCTTTTTTGATTGGAGGAACGAGGCAAAATTGCCACTTGGAAGCAAAGCTTGAAGTTCCATGTAAAATATGCGTTTTGTGTTTTGTCGGTGTGAAAGGAACCATTTTTCATGATTGTTCATACATCCTGGGTAAAGGACGGCAAGCAGCCTTTGGTCCCTCACGTTATAGTTGATTGCTCGAAGATATTGTTGGTAAAAAGTAGCATCTGGTGATTGAAAAACGAGGATCCGAAACAATATTATCAGGGCTAATTGCAGTAAAATGAAGGCACCACGAGGATGGTTCTTGACCACGTTGACATTGACCATGGCTCCACCGGGTATGGTTGTTGTTGCCAAACATACTGCCTTTGGTGTCCCCAAACCACTCATCACTACTACCTTTCTTATTACAAGAACCATACCTCGAGGTGGACAACAACGATATGACTACCAGGATTATGAAGATGCGTACAGGAATCCGTCGGCGCGAGACCAACAGGACGACCGATATGGTTCAACGACGACAAGTCCCGACTATTATGACGATTATCATCAAGAGCGAAGAAGCGGTGATGAAGATCGAGGATATTATGATGAAGATAGAGGTACATCTTCCATGGTACGTGTGTATTTGGTATTTGCGTCGACAGTGGTTTATGTGATGGATGAATGGATGAATGGATGGACTGTTGGATCATGCAACGTCTTGTGACTGTTTCCTCAATACTTGCGTGTGCACCTATCCCTCTCTTTCCAAAAATACTCAGCGCCGTCGTGACGAGGAGGAACAAGAAAACGGTAAAAGAGGAGGAGTCCTGTCCAAGTTGCAATTACCGAATATCATCAAAACGGGTAATCGGAAAATTGGTTTACCACTTTTGGGTATTGGTGCCGCCTTGACGGTATTGGGAATTAGTTTATTTTTCAACAAGACCTTGATGCGATTGGGCAATTTGTTTTTTGTGGCGGGGGTTCCCATGACGATTGGTCCCGGACGAACGGCCGGGTACTTTTTTCAACCCACCAAGGCGCGAGCCACCGGATGTCTAGCCTTGGGAATCTTTCTCGTGTTTGTGGGATGGCCCGTATTGGGCATTGCCCTAGAACTCTTTGGATTTCTCAATTTATTTGGCAACATGTTCCCAGTAGCCATGGTCGTATTAAAGACCATGCCAGTGATTGGACCACTATTGCGTGGAGAAGTCGGTGGTGGTGGAGGAGGATCGAATGGAAAACGACGGTATGATGGAGGAGATGATTTTGATAATGATGATTACTACTATGGTGGTGGTGGCGGTCGAGAACGAGGAGATGACGATCGAGGATATTATAATGATGATCGCGGTGGTGACCCCGATGACTATAATCAACGATACTATTAGTCACACACAAACATTTAAAAATTGTACGAGCGTTAGTTGTAGTAAACAACAGTCTAGCTAAAACATTGTGAGGATCATACTCCTCCCTAGTACCAGGTACGACCATACCATTACCCATGTCGTAGGAACAAGCATTCATGACAAGCTTGGAACTCTTCCAGTTAGTCGGCGAGGTATCTACATATCTATGTATTTGTACTACCAGTAGTATGGACTAGAAACGCATCTCCGGGTTCGCCCGCAACCTGCGACGAAGTGTGAGCAAAGAGAAACAAACATTATTTTTATCCGGTTGTATCAACTCAACGAAAGTATCAACATGGATCGAGTCATACAAATAATCGTGTCTCGTGCCAAGTATTGCCCAGCAAGGAATAGCCGTATGGGGTCGGCTGCGACGACTCCTGCAACGTCGTTGCGAGCTGTGCACCGCGATCGATTCAACGCCTTCCAAGCGAGGTACTTTGCATCTACCGGTAGCGATCCCACCACCACCACCACCACCACCAAGACGAATGAGACTACCATCCAAGGTCTATTACAGAGACCTACCAGTTGGACATTGGCAGATTGGAAAGAATCGGAACGTGCTCTTTTATCACGCATGTCCATTTCCAGGGACAATATTCATTGGTCGTTTCAATTATTAGACCGCATGGCTCGAGAAGCTCAATCCAATCCGTCCTTTGTCTTGACTACCAAACATATCAATCAAGTGATTGACCGGTGGAGAATCGGAACACGCCATCGTGGTGTGGTGGATCCAAAACGTTGGTCGGCACCCAATGTTCTAAAACTGGTGGAATCCTATGCCCAAAACAATATTTCATGCCTTGCGTTGAATACCAAAACCTATGCCATGATCATGGCCGTTCAAATCAAACAAAATCCATCCCATTCCCCCTCTCTTTGTACTGATATTATTGAACGGATGAATCTATCTACGACGGCACCCCTGAATGCAGTGGCCATGACCTATTTGATGGATGCTCATGCAGCAAGTGGACAATCCCATGCCGTCTTTGCCGCACAGTCGATCTTTGACTTTCTCATGGAAAAATCACATGAAAATCCAGACATGATGCCCACGGACAAGTCTCTAACCAAAGTCTTGCAAGCTTGGGTGACCTTATCCAATGCTACCGTCGAAGAGGCGCTCCCCCACATGCAACGCAATATTCGTTTCATGATGGATGCCGCGCAACAACAACATTCCCCCGAGATCCTCTCCAGTCCTGAATTTCTTGACGTGGTCTTGCACGATTGTTCCAAACGACGAACCAAGTCTATTTCATCTGTTTTACTAGCCGATGCCTTGTTGCAACATGTCATGGACCTGGCCAGGAATCATCCACATTGTTCTCATCTCCTTCCCTATCCCAAGACTTTGAGTCGAATCATTTTACTGTGGCGAGATTATGCTTTGGAGGATGATCTACCCAATAATACTAACGCCGCACAACGTGCCGAATATTGGTTGGATGAAATGTGTCGATTGTGGCAACAACATCCAACCAAGGTCGAGTCACCCCGCTACACGGTGTATTGTGCCGTGATTGCGGCTTGGGCCCAATCCAACTCGTTCGAGGCACCCCAACGGGCCGAAAGGACATGGCGTCGCATGCAACAAGATCTTGGCATGACCAAAATTGGGACAGCTCAAACCATTGTATCCCTGTGGTGCCAACACGGCAATCCTATCCGTGCCGAACAATTCTTACGAGAATTGGCGGGACAGGACGCAGCAGCACCGTCAGCATTCTTAGCAACAAATGATGATGGTAACATCAACTTGCCATCGTATGAATCATTTGTGCACGTGATCGAGGCCTGGAGAAACCATGGATCCAACGATGCGGCTACTCGTGCTCATGATATCATGGATTTATTGATGCAACAATTCAAGTTGCACCCCAGCCACTTCAACAACAACGACAAAATCGACGAGGCACCCTTTCTAGCCTGCTTGGAGTTGTGGGCCGGCAGTGAATTGCCGGAGCGAGAAGCCAAAGTGGAGAGCCTCTTGCGCTGGATGGAAGAGGCCGGTATTACACCATCTGGCAAAAGTTTACTAGCCACTATTCCCTGTTTATCGGCATCCAAGGCAACCCATCGTTTCACACAATTTTTATCATCATCATCATCTCCCACCATGACTACCGTTAGTGATCAAACATTGCTGCCAGATATTTACGAACGACTATTGCAGCAGTGGGCTGCTACATCACCTAATGACAGGAATGCGGGTGAATGCTCCCAGAGATTGTTGCAAGAATTTCTGGCGTTGCCAACAAATCCGGTCACAACTACTACGGAACAAGTACTAAGGTGTTTCAGTCATGTTATTACAGTGTGGAAGAATTGTACAGGACCAAACTGTGATGAAGAAAGATCACAAAAAATTCAGGCTTTGCTTCATCAAGCAAGTTGTATAGCGGAAGAATCATTCGATGCAACGGGTAACTTGTCGGTCCTTGCTTTGGTTGCTGAAATGTGGGCTCGCAGTGACCTTGGCGATTCGGCAGAACGATCCAAGATTTGTTTTTCCCAGCTCGTGGATCACTGTCGATCCCAGGGAATGGAACCCCAGGCAGTCTGGTATGAAAACATGATTGCAGCATTTGTGGAATGCAAGAATGTATTGGAAGCAGATGCCATGTTGCAGAGAGCTCAAATGGACAAGGTTGCATTGACATCACGAATGTACATCCCACAAATCGAGGTGCTCATTAATGATGGATTGGATCTCCCAAGAGCCACCCTTTTGTTGATTGAAATGGTTGATTTGTTTCTCAATGGCAACAGCCACGCCAGGCCTCGTCCCGATTTATTTCGGCTTGTCCGGGAATCCCAAGCCAGCCAAGGCAACCAAACCGAAGTTCTCAAGATGTGGCGACTTTGGCAACAAGTACAACGTTACGATCCTGCTTTGCAAGATGATACGTTGCGCCCCCATACTCGATTTTCAGATCATGGTTTTGGACACGATGTTTCCATTCTTTGCCATTTGCTCACCACCGCCTCCACAGCCGAAGCCATAGACGCAGCATCGCTACAAAGCTTCATGGATGCCTTGGCCAAAAGTGGTGAGCCTGGATCTGGTCGTCGCGCCGAAGGTATTCTTTTGAAAATGCAAGAATTGTTTGACCAGGGTATACTCGATTCTGAGCCGACTTTTGAAACCTTTCAAAAAGTCATTGACTCGTGGATCAACTCGAAAGAAGAAGGGTTTGCGGCACGGGCAGATGCTGTGTTGACACTGGCGGAACTACTATCTCAAGAAGGAAAGGAAACTTTACGTCCTACCTACCATGGATACTTGGCGGTAATCACAGCCTGGTCAGAGTCGTTCGAGGAGGAGGCACCAGATCGCATTTTGGACCTAATCACTAGGATGAAAAACCGTCATGATGGAGGAGAACGGAGCTATGTTAGAAATGGAATACTATACTCCAGTTTGATTCAAGCCTATGCGAACAGTGGGAAACCTGACTCTGCCAAGTTGGCGCAACGTGTGTTTGATGAAACTCCAGAAAAGTTCAAGGACACGAATGTATACAATGCTCTCATTGGTGCACAAGGCGGAGATGCCATTAGTGCCGAATCGATCCTTCAAAAAATGTATCGAGGGTATCTCCAGGGAAATGAACTTGTCAAACCCAATACGGAGAGCTTCAACCAAGTCTTGCAGGCATGGTCTCGAAGTGGTAGTCCAATGGCAGCTTGGAGAGCAGATGGTATCTTTAATTGGATGAAGCAACTTGAGATTTCGGGACAACTTTCTGGTGTCAGACCAAATGCGAGAACGTTTGACATGGTGATTTCTACCCTTGCCAATGCGCTAGGCGCCGATGCAGCGTTCAAGGTGGAACATTATTTGAGTCTCTTGAAGGAATACTATCGCTCTGGAAATCCAGATTGTGTTCCAAGTGTTTCGACCTACACGGAAGCTATCCGTGCCTGGGGCTCTAATCTGGATGACCCTAGGTCTGTCTTGAGAGCGAAAGCATTGTTGGACGAAATGCACGAATTGGCAAGAAAGGGCGTGGGTAGTGTTCGACCGAATCGCGAGACTTACTCTATATATTTGCAAGCCCTTGCCAAAAGCACGTTCGAGCCCAAAGCGGAACTTGCCGAGAATGTTACTACCATGATGAAGTCGGATGGTATTTTGTTGGAGGGACCATTGATGGAATATCTGCAGCGCTGTCTCCTACCCAAGAAGGCTGTGCTCTCTGGTTGGACTGTACTAATCGACCCACATGGTGACGTACAAGACTTTGTCTAACGAATTGCCAATAGATAGTGAACATTAAAAATCGTAGAATAAAAAACTTTTGAATTACTAGCGTATCAGGTTGTTTATTTGCCAACCTTGTCAAGTTCATTCTCCATGATGTGCTTGAGAGTCTTCAAGAAAACTGCTGCATCAGCACCGTAGATGTGACGGTGGTCGCAAGTTAATGTGATGGTCATCTTGCGAATCTTCTTCATGCCCAAGACTGCTTGCGAGTCTGGCACAATGGCATCCTGTGTGGCAGCAACGGCCAAGATACCTCCTTGGCCAACTGGAAGGAGTGAACCAAACTCAGTTACTCCAAACATACCCATGTTGGAGATGGTGAATGTTCCGGTGGTGTATTCAGCTGGTGAGAGACTGCCCGTCTTGGCCTTGTTTACTAGTTCCTTCCAGTTCTCGGCAAGCTCCTTCACTGGTCGTTCATTGGCATACATGAGGGTGGGCGTCATTAGACCTCCCTCGATGGCAACAGCCATGGCAATATTGATATCTTTCTTGTACAAAAATCCTCCCCCGTTTTGCTCAGAGTATGCACTGTTCATGATGGGGTGCTTCTCAATGGCAAGGGCAACGGCCTTGGCGATCATGGCAGAAACAGAAACTCCATCACCCTTGAGCTTCTTGTAAAGAGCCTCAAAGTTATCCATTTCGACATCGGTGCTCACACGGAAGGCGGGCACAGTCAAGGTAGCAACCATGTTGTTGCTGACAGCCTTTTGCATACCAGTGAACGGTACGAATCCATCAGGAAGCTCCTTGGAGGGTGCACCGGCGGCAGCAGTAGCTTTCTTTTTCTCTGGTTGCTTCTCGCCTGTGGCCATCTTCACGTCGTCAAGAGTGACACGTCCGAATTCACCTGTGCCCTTGATAGTTGACAAATCGAGCTTGGCCTTCTTGGCAGCAGCGCGAGCCATTGGAGTAGCGGCAATGACACCGGCGGCAGGTGTCCAAGAAGCCTTGGAGGGAGCAGCAGCCTTTCCAGCAGCAGGTTTGGCAGCCTTGGCGGGAGCAGCTCCTGAAGCAGCAGCTTCGACATCAGATGCAGTAATACGTCCACCTGGTCCGGTTCCAGCGATAGTCGTGATATCAAGTCCAAGCTCTTCGGCCTTTTTCTTGGCCAAGGGGGACGCAACAACACGATCTGCTGATGTTGCTGCCTTGCTAGTAGATACCTTTTTGGGAGCAGCAACTGCTGGAGCGGCGGCAGCAGATGCAGCAACTGCAGGGGCGGCAGGAACAGGGGCTCCTGACAAGCTGGCAGCATATGCCTTCAAGGCAGGAATATCCTTCTCTTCGGTGGCAATGAGAGCAACAGGGGCTCCAACAGAGCCAGTCTCTCCTTCACCAGTAATAATGGCAGCAAGGAAACCATCTTCAAAGGCTTCAACATCCATATCAGCCTTGTCACTTTCTACTACCATGATGGCTTCTCCTGCAGAAATTGAGTCTCCCTCTGCCTTGAGCCATGACACAACTTTTCCTTCCTTCATAGTGGAAGAAAGAGCGGGCATGTCGATTTGGCTAAATTCAAAATCAGGGCGTCCGGCAGCTGGTGCTCCTATGGACGAGTCAGGTGGAGAAAGAGGTGATGACGAGACGGGATTAGCAGTGAATGCGGCAAGGTCAGCCTCATTGGCAACAAGAATTCCTACAGGAGCACCAACATCAGCCATTTCCCCTCCCCCCTGATGATGGCGGCTAGAAATCCATCCTCAAAGGCTTCGACGTCCATGTCAGCCTTGTCGCTCTCAACGACCATGAGAGCTTCGCCAGCTTCCACATAGTCGCCGACATTCTTGAGCCACTGGACGACTTTTCCCTCGCTCATGGTGGAGGAGAGGGCAGGCATAAAAATTTCTGTCATCTCAATGGACTCACCTCCAACAGGAGCGGCGGGCGCGGCTGCAGTGGCTGGAGCAGCAGCGGCACCGCCACCACCGGCAGCAACAGCCGCAATCTCATCCAGAGACGAGGCAATAAGAGCAACGGCTTCACCGACAGGTGCCATCTCTCCTTCTCCAACAATGATTTTCGCCAAGTATCCATCTTCGAAAGCTTCCACGTCCATGTCAGCCTTGTCACTCTCTACAACCATGATGGCCTCGCCGGCAGAAATTTCATCGCCTTCGCTCTTGAGCCACGAAACAACCTTTCCTTCCTTCATTGTTGAGGAAAGAGCAGGCATCAAAATCTTGGAGCCCTCGGCATGGAGTTGAGTGGCACTATTGCCATAGGCTCCATGGATCGACTTTTGTTGAACAACTCCAAAGGCATCCGCCTCTTGCAAAGCCAAGAGGGCGACTAGAGGAAGAACAAAGCGGACCATTTTCAGTTAGTTCTAGTGGAGACCCTGTAAAATGGTTGCTTCACAGGAACAAGAATAAAGTTTTTGCGACAATCAAGTGAACAAGGCTTGGTTGCCTAGGGAGAGGCAGCCAACAGAAGGGATGAGGATGAACGACGTCGATGGATGAGATTTCTCGTCGAGCTACGTGTGACAAGGGTTGATGTCGGCTATTTTGGGGACGCCATTCACAAACGTCACCCAAGCCTACCTTGGGTTGAGTCACGGATGTGACTCAATCAGAATGAGGTATTCTATGTTAAAAAAGTCGCATCGAATTCGCATGTCCGCTGAATGTCCGCTGAACGGTCCTATTTGCCCCTACAGGAGTGACGTAGGAGGTGGTGAGCATTGATGTCGACGACCCCCAAAACTCGCAAAATCTTTGCAATCGCCATGCCGCTTGTGTAGGCTTGTCGGTCGTCGTCGTTAGTCGGTCATCCTATCATCACCTTTTCATTTTATTTTTCGTCCACTTTTATTGAAAATATCAAGTGCAGCCATGAAGCTCGCTCTTCTCCTCGCATCAATTACTAGTGCATCCGCATTTTTGAGCCCCTCTCCTTCGGGAGGAGTCGTCACGCGCCTTGCCGCCGAAGCTGTGGAAGCCAATGGTGAAACCACAATGTTGGGTGGAGCAGCCATTTCGGCGCTGACCAAGGAAGTCAAAACTGTTTACACCACGGAGGATGTGGACAAATTTCTTCCGCATAGATATCCATTTGCGCTAGTAGATAAAATTGTTGAATATGAAGCTGGAAAGAAGGCAGTGGGAATCAAACAGGTTACCAAGAATGAAGAATTTTTCAATGGCCATTTCCCAGGAAAGCCAATCATGCCTGGAGTTTTGCAATTGGAAGCCATGGCGCAATTGGCAGGTTGTGTAATGGCTGGACTAGATGGTGCTGAGCCTGGTGCCATCTTTTTCTTCGGTGGAGCGGATGGTGTCAAGTGGAAGGTGAGTTTGTTTTTGTGTCAGAAAATCATTTCCTTGTTGTCGTCGTTCGTTATCAAATAGGTATTCCCCATGTATCAAGATTTCTCACCTTGTTTTTGACTTTTTTATTAAAAATACAACAGAAACCGGTTGTTCCTGGTGACACTCTTGTCATGGAAGTAGAAGTGTTGAAATTCAACAAGAAATTTGGAATCTGCAAGGCCACTGGCAAGGCCTACGTCGATGGTGTTCTTGCCGTCGAAGTGCAAGAAATGACATTTGCTCAAGCAAAGTAAAACTTTCACGCTATTAATAAAACTTGTTACATAGACTCTTGACACACAAAATTTCAAAAATGATCCTTACTGTTGCGACGCGACGACACTAGAATCGTGTTTGATGGCTTTCATGTTTTTAGTCCGACTTGTTTGTACAAATTTGTGTGCTGCTTCTCGAAACGGATACTATTCAACACGGCTGTAACTCGAAAGACTTTTTCCATTAGAATGGTTTCGAGCGGAATCCATAACGACCGGTAGTATTTGTACTCCTCGAAGGTATCGCATCCCCCCATGCTGAATTTCAAGGTGCCAAATCATGTACCAAGAGTCAATACCAGCAGTCCTCTATTTGAAAAATACTGGAAATCTAATTCACAGTCGACAATGCGTACCTGGCACATTTTCTTTCATCTTGTAGAAAGTAGCAGTTGTGGGGTTACTACCGGTACCTACGAAACATCCGTACAATGCTAAGTACTTGGACGCGTACCTCCGACGTCTTGTCCTTCGTCCGACGGCGAAGAAATTCGTGGTTGTGGCGTGCAGTCCACCTTCCAACTGGTTTGTTTTCCGTGACGTTCTCGTCGGCGCCTGTCTTCCGTCAACCATCATCCTCTTATATCCACACAGCCTGCTCCACGAAATTTCAGTACGAGAGATTCTTTCTTCAATTCGCAAGAAACGAGCTCCTCCATTCTCTTGTTCCAAGGCCTTTGGGAATAACAACAATATACTGAATTGACAATGAAGTTCACTGCTGCTATTTCTGCTTTGCTTTTGGCATCAGCCACTGCCTTTGCGCCTCCGGCGTTTGTTCACAACAAGAATTTGGTCAAGAGTTCGTCGGCACTGCAGATGGCGTAAGTTACCCTTGATCACATATATAATGTTGATGCATCGGATGCGGCAATCCTTGGTATTTTGATATTTCCAACAATGAAGAAGATATAGCTCCCTCTACTGAATTCCATGTGTGGAATTGCTTGCATCCGGAATCATTATTGCACTTCCGAGTTTTTATTTCTATGGCCAAGGATTCTTGCTACTTCCATGTGTCACATTTATCTGTTGTAAAAATATATTGTTGCTCACATGTTTTCTAGTTTCTCGACCAAGATCTTCAAGACACAAGAGGTTCAATTGGGTGACACTACAGAGACCATTGTCAAGGGAGGACGCGACCTTTTCCCCCTCCTTCCAAAGGCGTTCGAGGGCATCAAACAAGTTGGTGTTATCGGATGGGGTTCTCAGGCTCCTGCTCAAGGCCAAAACTTGCGGGATTCACTTGCCGAGGTTGGTGCTGACACCAAGGTTGTGATTGGTCTCCGAGAGGGATCGTCGTCCTTCACCGAGGCCCGGGAATGTGGTTTCAGCGAAGATGCTGGAACTTTGGGAGAGATGTTCGACGTCATTAAGGGATCCGATTTGGTCATCTTGCTTATTTCGGATGCTGCCCAGGCCAGACTTTACAAGGAAATTTTTGCCGCCATGAAGCCAGGTGCAACCTTGGGTCTTAGCCACGGATTCCTCTTGGGACACCTTGATTCCATCGGAGAGAAATTCCCCGAGGGTATGGATGTCATTGCTGTTTGCCCCAAGGGAATGGGCCCATCTGTTCGTCGTCTGTATGAGCAGGGTAAGGAGGTCAACGGAGCTGGTATCAACTCGTCTTTTGCTGTCCACCAGGACGTTAGTGGAAAGGCAACGGACTTGGCCCTTGGTTGGGGTATCGCTGTTGGCTCACCTTTCCTGTTCGAGACTACTCTTCGATCGGAATACTGCTCTGATATCTATGGAGAGCGTGGTATCTTGTTGGGAGCTGTCCACGGTATTGTAGAATCCTTGTACCGACGATACCAACGACAGGGAATGACTGCCGAGGAGGCCTTTGTGCAATCCTGCGAGTCTATCACTGGAAACATTGTCAAGACCATTTCGACAAAGGGAATCAAGGCTGTCTACAATCAAATGAGCGAGGAGGACAAGAAGACTTTCAAGATTGCCTACTCTGCATCTTATAAGCCAGCCAAGGAAATCTTGCAAGAAATTTACGATGAAGTTTCATCTGGAAATGAAATCCGAACCGTGATCATGCAAGGTTCAAGAATTGACAAGTACCCCGTTGGAAAGATTGATGGAACTGATACTTGGAAGGTTGGTGAGAAGGTTCGTGCCAACCGTGACGAAGACAAAATCCCCCTGAACCCCTTCACCGCTGGTGTCTACGTCGCCACGATGATGGCACAAATCGATGTCCTCCTCGAAGAGGGCCACCCTTACTCGGAGGTTGTCAATGAATCCGTCATTGAAGCTGTTGACTCTCTTTGCCCCTACATGCACTACAGAGGTGTTGCCTTTATGGTTGACAACTGCTCGTTCACTGCCAAGACTGGTTCGCGAAAGTGGGCTCCTCGATTTGACTACATTTTGGAGCAACTTGCCTACACTGCCGTCGACAATGGTGCTCCCATCAATGAGCAATTGATCAAGGAATTCGAGACCCACAAGGTGCACCAAGCTGTGGAAGAATGCTGCAAACTACGACCGCCTGTTGATATCAGTCTATTTGCTGAGACATCAACCAAGGAAATTGTCATTGAATAAACAAAAGGAATCCATCAGTAACGCTTATTAGAAGTATATTTGTCTTTTTCTAATTCAAAAAGCTATGCATCTTTTCGTTCCTTTTCACTACTTGTTACATAGTAAAATACCGGCAGTATGTATGCCAGGACCTTGAAACTTGTTTCCGTTTTCGGTCCTGGAAAAACAATTGGTGGGCTTAACAGTCACCACACGAACAGTCCTTTTTCGTACTCAGTCATCGGTCGATCCTTAGCACTTTTTTGAGGGTCGCTATGCATATCTCGCGATGGGGCATATCCCAACAAATAGGACTACGATTTATCCGCCATGATTCGTCATATAAGCGAAGTCGTATTCCTCTAGTAGCCATTGGCGCGTGACTGCTGACAGTGAATTCCCAATCGCTAAATTAGTTATGGGTAATTTTACGCACCTCTGATGAGGATGGCAAGGTCTTGGTACAAGTGCCAGGCACGACTGTTGACTGTGATTTTTTGGGAAGGAACAAGGGTTTACAGTTATTAGAGTACCTGGTACCAGTACGAGTAGAGGGGCGCTGTCCTTCGTGACTTTGAAAACCTCTTCTCCAATACGGTGCATTATAGTCACTGGAAAAAGAAAATCATCGCGTACGCTTTTGTTGTGAGTCCTTTCTGCGAGTAAAGAAGAAGGATGGATGTGGTTCGAGCTCCGGAACGACGACTCAGTGGATGGCAACTGCGGGAGAAGATGAAACACAATCCTGTGGGGAATGCCAGAGACGATTTCGCACTCAGCGAAGGTACATTGTCAACGAGTAGTCTACATCCCAGCGAAGAGGACGATCACCGTGAGTTACCACCGGCCTTTCGGACTATCGTGGCAGGGCAAAAAATAAAGCGGGGTGGCTTTGTCAAGGTTGTGGGCAAGGAGCGACTGGTGAATCGGGGAAGCAACCACAGCACCTCGGGAGGGTCGGTGGGAAAACAACAAGGGACTCCGGCAATCTCGGAAAGTGCCACTACAACGCATGTCATCAGCCCCGTGAAGAGTGAACGTGTCAAAGAGCAAGGCAAAGAGTCCAAGGAGAAAAAGACCAAGACCAAGGAGACGGACAAAGTCAAAGTAGTCAAGAAAAAAAGAAAGACTCGGCAGAAAAAAAGGGAACGACCGACAAATCCGATGTCGTCAAGCCTGACGTTACAGCGCCCAAGACATCAACGGGGAAAAAGGATAGAAGTCTGACTCCTCCACCGCCAGAAACATCCAAAAAAGATCGCAACAACAGTGAAATTCTGAAACGAAACCCATATGCTTCGACGACTCCAGAAATTGCCGACGACGCGTCTGAAAATTCATTATCTCTGGATTCACTCCCACCACCAGAAAGAGAAGAAAGAATTGCAAGGAGTTGTCCTGATAAGTGTTCTCTGTATCATATGAGCCGGTCATTATCATCATTTGGGGAATCCATGGACCTTTCGGGTCATCGAGCATTTCCAGAAAACGAACAAATCACAACGTCGGCATCCGATGATCAATGGGCTCGATTTAAACTTCTAGGTAGGCTTGGACTGGGTCAAATTAATCTCTCCAAGCAAGCTCGGGCCCTTGTCGACCGCAATTACAGCATAATGCTCAATGCAATCAAGCACATTTATGCCTTGCGAGATGAGGAGCAATGCGACGCATCGGTGGAATCAATGAAAGAGACTGATGTCTTGGATATCAAAACGGGCAAACTATTAGAGGAGGTGCAAGTAACCATTCGCGTACCAACGGAGGGGCCGTCTCAACTAAAGCGTGACCCGAACACAATCGTCGTGGATCCAAAAGTTGAAAAGCAATTGATGGACTATATAACGGTCATATCATGTATGTATCGGGACAATTCCTTTCACAATTTTGAGCATGCGTCGACAGTACTGAAAGCCGTCCATAAAGTGATTGGGTTGGTTGGTCGTCCTGATGGTGAGGTTGATTTCCGAAGTTTGAAACACGGTCATGGAGTTGCCAGAGAACCTTGGAATCATTTTGCTCTTGTTTTCGCTGCCTTGATTCATGACGTTGATCATAATGGTGTACCCAACGCGCAACTCATTAAGGAACGATCACATGTTGCCGGGGCTTACAAGAACAGAAGTGTCGCAGAACAGAATAGCATTGAATTAGCATGGAATCTGCTAATGGAACCATGTTACAAGGAATTGCGGGAATCCATTTTTCACCATCGATCAGAATTGACCGATTTTCGAAGACTAGTGGTAACAGCAGTGATGGCTACGGATATTGCAGATAAGGAATTGGCAGCGCTTCGAAAGGGACGAGCACATGATGCGTTAAAAGCGGAAGAAGACGATATTTTAGCATCTCACGCAAGCATGGATTTGGTTAGGCGCAAGGCTACCTTTGTTGTGGAGACCCTCATTCAAGTTGCCGATGTCTCGCACACCATGAGTTCCTTTGCTACATTCAAGAAATGGAATCATAGATTGTATAAAGAGATGTACACAGCCTTCAAGAACGGAAGAGCTGAGTGCGACCCAACCGACTCATGGTACAAGGGCGAGTTTGGTTTCTTTGACTTTTACATTATTCCTCTGGCCAAAAAGCTGAATGAGTGTGGTATTTCTGTCGAGGCAAGTGAGGTTTACTTGAAGAATGCAGTTGAGAATCGCCGATTATGGGAAGAAAAAGGAGAGAAGCTGGTCGAGAAGTACGTGGCCGAACGAGATGCCGAGGACGTTGCTCGTGAAGAATGTAAAGTGGATGACAAAAAACCCAGAATTATTCCCTTGCGAGATTTGGTTTTGAGCGACTGGTCGTCTTCGAGCGACAGCGATAGCGAAAAGGACTTTGCAGAAGGGACTGATGATGACAGTGTTTCAATTTCGTCCGATGAGGCGGGACGTAGAAAAAGGACGCATACTCGTGTACCGCCTGTTGCATTGATGGAGCGCACCATGCCCTTGGCAACGGTCGGGAAAGTTCCCTCCAAAGCCAGTCTTGAGATCAAGAAAGCGCGGCGCGCAGTAATCCGTAGCAAAAGCATGGAGCTGGCAGACATGGTCAGGAACAAGAATGGGACTGAAGAGAGGTCAGGAATGCGGATTCGCATGAGAAGTCAGTCACCAAGCTCATCAAGCTCTAAGATCCACATTGGTTCCAACGCATCGTTGCCGGACTGTTCTTTACGAATCCGGGAGAGGAGTCGGTCTCCTGGCTCTGCGTCAGAGAGGACAGGGCCGAGGTCCATTCTAAAGACAGGAGATCGCGCGCGAAGTATGTCACCGGCGTCCAACAAGGACACGGGGAATGTTGCTACAGCGCCATCCACGAAAATTGATAAAGAAGATTCTTCGCGAAATGTTTCCCCATCGTCTCTGCCTCAATTACGGCCATCGAAAGCAAGTGGAAAAGTGGTCAGAAAAGTGCGTCGTCAGAGCACGTCTCCTGGGTCGGGTTCTGAATCTGGTTCCGGATCGATACGTGGGGACAATGAAAGTGCGGGCGGGGGATCGTCTAACAATAAAAACCAATCGAAAGAATCGGATAAATCTGCTACTGCGCAGTCAGATAAGGAAAGTAGAGGGCGCGAAGTATCTCGAATTCAGTCATCGACATTGCAACCAGAGAAAAAGAAAGAGCGACAAACGCGTCATTCCAGAAAAGTTGTCCGACGAGGACGTCGACCTTCCCGAAGCAGGTCCCCCGGGTCAAGTGTCGAAAATGGGACCGATGACCGCAAGTTAGACGTCGACTTGAAGAGGGGCAGGCGACCGTCGATGGTTACCAGTAAATCATCAGCAGCGACCGTCAGCTAGAACAATTTCGCAAAAGAATCTCCAATGCTACGAGTGTGGCATGCAATGCCATCAACAGCTCCTACCGGTAGTACCAGTAACCAATCAATAGCTTAGTTGCTACTACGGATAGTACTCCGTAGTACCTAGTTGTACTAACTTTTTTGGCAGCATTTTAGGCATACACGGTGTCACTTTCCACTCCGCCTGTTTGTCGCTCGTAAATTTTCCGAATAATCCAGTCGCAGTCGTGGTTCATTGCGACGTCGGAAAAGGGAGAATCTGGCATTTCTTGTTCTCTGCGAGCGTTGGAAACTTCCTCAAAGATTATTTTACTGTCTGTGAAGTGTTTGCAAGTTAATGAACATTCATCATGGGCGTTTGGTACGACTTTGTCTTTGACAATAACTACAAGGTAGATGCAAAAGAGGCCGAGGGTCGTATGCGATCCAAATATCCTCATTTGCTGCACGAAAATGAATCCATCGAGCTGGCATTCAAGGATCGTGGCGGCAAAGGCCGGGACAAGGAGTACTTTACGTCGCATCGCATCCTCATCAAGGATGGTAAAGGTGTTGGAAGCAAAAGAAAGAACTATCTCAGTATCCCCTACTCTTCGATTCGTGCCTTTAGTGTGCAAAGTGCCGGTGCCCTTCTCGATGAAGATTCGGAACTCAACGTTTACACCTCGGCCAGGTCGATGGTTTCGATCAGCTTTTCCTCAGCTAACGTTGATATCTTCCAGATTTATCAGCTCTTGAACGCAAAGATTCCATGGTCACAAGATCGTGGCACTCAAGATTTCGTGGACCCTGTACCACCCAACATGGACCAAAAACAGTCTACTGCTGGAAATATCCTTGATTGGCTTGGTGACAACGCGACGCAGATAGATGCCAGCGAAGTTGAGAAACGTTTCAAAACTGAGTTCCCTATACTGCTAGCCGACGAGAAGGTGGAGTTAGCATTCAAAAGTGGTAGAGATACCAAGTTCTTCACCAATCGTCGAGTGTTGTTCATTAACGTGAAAGGAATGGTTGGAAAGAAGATTGAGTTTTTAACACTTCCTTACAGCTCTATCCATGGGTTTTACGTCCAAACAGCTGGCGCAATCCTCGACAGAGATACAGAACTGCGAATTTTTACCAATATGTTTGGAGACCTGTATCGGCTGGATCAAGATTTTCGAAATGGCAAGACGAACCTTTGGGCTATCCAGAAGGTCCTCTGTAACCATGTCTTGGGAGAAGATAAAGACCCTTTCCCTGACGTTGATCGATACGAAGGACATCAAGACTCACCTGGTGGCATTTTCGGGCTGTTGAC
>SWEM01000186.1:0-54090 GCA_019593585.1 Nitzschia palea | reverse complement strand
ATGCGGCACTTGTCTCTATAGGTATAATTGGTAAGTATAAACCTGTACCTATGTACCATACCTAGTATGTTGATGTACGTATGCCTATAGTCTAGTACGTCTACTAGTTGGCATATTGCAGCTCATCATCAACATGATCCCCCTCCCCAAGTGGATTGCCAGGCTTATTTTTGACAAGGACTTCCCTTGGATTGTTCCCGGCAATCACTGGGTTTCGAAGAAGTCGACGATAGTTGTCATTGACCGTCCGGATCAGACTTCTGATAGATGCTCGATCAGCATCTCTTTGCTGGTTCTTTGACATTGTTATCTGTCTTTGTAAAACCCCTATCTGGCAAAGAAGGGTTTGGAGCAACTGTCGGTTTGACAGCGTCTGCAGATTTCCACTTTCAGGCCCGGCGTCTTGTTCTTCATTCCTTTCATTGATTGTTCCAATATTTTCGACCTGAGTAATATGTACTGCAGCATCTTCACCTGTATTAATTAGCATGTTCTTAGCAATCGGGTTGTTTTCCTCATTCGGTAGAGTATTATGTAGTGTCCTGTATGCTGTAGTCACAGTGTTCAAGATCGTATCTGGTACCATTTCTTCTGCTCTGAAAACATGCACCAAAGAAGTGCTTTTCCAAGTACCCTTGCAACTTCTCTTCCATATATCCGAGTTGTGTTTGGAACAACGTGGGTAAGTATCCAATCAATAGTTATTCCACTGTCGGGTTTAATTTGGTAGTAGGAACATGGGCCGCCAACGCTAAGCATTCCAGCTGCCTTGGTATCTGGGTATGGAAGATCCATATCATCATATGCATCAGACACCCGCCGCTTTTTCCATCGTCCCCGAGTATCTTTTTCATCTTTTGTTGCACCATTGCGACGAAGCCACGTAGATGCAAATTTTCGCAACGAGTGGTCATCACAACCAAAAATACTTCGAAGAATGTTGGATGCAATTACCTTGGCTTTTTGCCACCAGATGGCTTGCTGTGGTCTGTTGAAAAACATAGAACATAAGGACTAAGAGAAGCACCAAGTTGACTTGACACTGACCATTCCAACCAAATTCCTATATTTATAAAAACACAGAAAGTTGGGTCCATGGATCCCAATAAGGTCTGCCATGGTGCATCCCGCTCTTCCTGCACATTTTTTGACCAAGCTAATCGAGCTCGGCAAGCCAAATCAGGGAAAAGTTCATGGTGCTTGAAATTAGTCTTCTCCCACTGGGAGCAATCATCAATTCGCCCAATCATGGCAAATTGGAAGCAACAAAGGGCAGGGATTCCATACCGGGTTAATGGCTTGTCACTTGAACGGGCAAGTGCCATGGCACTGCGAAATTCGGCCTCTTCGAGTGGTCGTCGGGCATGAGAAGGGTTTCCTTGGCCACGAACTTCCTTTTTCTTGACAAGCTTGATGAGCCGAATTAGCTCATTGCATCGCGTAGGATTGCCTTGGTTGAGTATCTCATTCCAGGGATGGTGATTGTTTGGCATGAAATGGGAGATTTGCTTTTTGTATTGAAGAAGAGTGGATGACCGTGCAAAAATTTGGTTCGGGCCATGGGGGGGAGGGTTCTCTTGACCATAAGTTTTAAAATTGAACCAACATAGCAAATCACCAGGGGTGAGCGTTTTTAATCGATCTGTTGGTACTTCGTCATCGTCTACTTTGAGGTTGGTGCCATCAAGGTAGTTGAGGCAGTTAAACAAGGTCCGTTTGTAGGGACGGATGTCATCAGGCATGGTGAAATTTTGTGATGAGCTGGACGGTTGTATTTTCGGAAGTTGTACGCTCAAATACCACGACATGGGTTGTATTTTTGTCGTCAGAAATACAACCCACAGTACAACTTTGGGTTGTATTGAGTACTGTTCCAACTGACGTCGAGTCTAGTTCACTAGTACTGGAAAGTACCATGAGATGCTGGGGTATTTGAGTCGTCCAAATCATGGATTTTCCTACCAGAGCCTACAGAAAAAATACAACTTCGGTTGTATTTTGAGAATAACATACATGTTACGAGTGACAATTTTAGAATTCAATACACTACCCGAAGAGTTTTAGTAACTGTAATAATGAGAGATAGACAACCATCAGACTGCAACCATGTCGAATAACCATCATTTTACCCATTCATGTGTTGTGCCAACTTCTTGGTATTCTCTTTCCGAGTGTGCAACTTGAATTTCATGATGTCACCTTCATATCTATCAATCTTCTTGTGGTCACAGACATAGATTTGCTGTGCGCATTGACTAATCAATCGCATGTCGTGAGATATCATGATGACACCACCCTGGAAACTATTAATACATCGAGCCAGAGCATCGATGGACTCCATGTCCAGAGGATTAGTCGGTTCGTCCAACATTACCAAGTGAGGCTTTTCGTGCGCAATAATTGCGAAAACAATACGTGCTTTCTGCCCAGCAGACAATTGATCCATACCCTGACTCTGTTGGGGTCCAGAACAACCAAAGCGGCCCAACAATGACCGAATTTTTTCAATGGGTTCTTCTGGCATCAATTTTTGCTTGAAAAAGTCCAATGGAGTCATCGTCAAGTCCAGCTTGTCTTCAAAATGCTGAGTAAATCGAGATACCTTGAGATGCATATTGCGTTTGATCTGTCCCCTGGTGGGTGTTAGTTCCCCTGTCATTAGTTTGATCAGTGTTGTCTGAATTTTGATTGAACCGTCAAATGTTATTTACAGTGAGATACTTGGTTTGCAAAACACTTTCAGTACAAATATCCAAACACATCGCCTCACCTTTCCAGCACCATTTGGGCCCACTAAAGCCACTCGCGTCTGCAAGTCAACACCAAAATCAACCGAATTGTACAGTTCCTTTCCGCCAGGGTATGCAAAACTAACATTCTCAATGGACAGGACAGGAACCGGAAGTTGGCCGGCGTCGGGAAAGGTCCAATCGTAGCTTGGATCTTGTTCCGGCTTGGGAGTCAAACCGGCCTCGAGTTTCTTCTGCAACAATTTTTCTCGGGATTGAGCTTGCTTCACCATTTTGGCTGTACCGTGACCGAAACGAGCAATGAAATCTTTGATTTCCGCAATATCCTTTTGTTCCGCTTCATATTGACGCGTTTGGACCATGTCCTGATCACGACGGGTTTGCACATAAGTGTCGTAATTGCCGGAATAATATCGAAGCTTCTTGTACGTCATGTCCAAACGAACAATGTGAGTACAGACATTGTTCAAGAAATCTTGCGAGTGACAAACAAAGAAAAGGATACGATCCCAATTCGAGAGGTACTCTTCAAGCCACAAAACAGCGTCCATGTCTGCAACAAAAAGGTTAGAAGGAATTTCCAAGAAACTCATGATCCTGTTTTGCTTTTCTTACCCAAGTGATTGGTAGGCTCGTCGAGAATCAAACACTCAACAGTCGGCAGAAACAAGGCTCTGGCGAGGGCGACTCGCATCCTCCAACCTCCCGAAAACTCCCTTGTCTTCATGTGCTGCATTTGTGTGGTGAATCCAAGACCATGTAGAATGGAAGTTGCGCGAGCCGTTGCTGCGCTGGCGTCGAGGGCATCGAGTCGCTCGTATATGCTTTCCACTGTAGACAAGAGAAAAATCTGTCAGCACCAATACTTCGGGCAATGGACTTTTTTGGAGAATGACCGTTTCTCTTACATGTGGCTTGAATTTCGGCTTGCTGTTCGTCATCAGCATCAGCCATTGCATTATTGAGCATTTCAGCTCGCTTCTCCAATCTAGCGACTTCATCATTGCTTTCCATTACAGCCTCGAGAGCAGTTATATCAGTGGCAGCGTATTCGTGATCCAAGAAATAGATATCCAAAGACTCAGGGATGGGAATGGCTCGGGCTGCGATCGCCTTCATGATTGTTGATTTTCCACTTCCGTTAGGACCGATGAATCCATATCGATTGCCGTAGTTAATAATAATTTCTGTGTCTTCTATCAGGGGTTTTCCATGAAATGTCACAGTAACCCCACCGACGTTGATATCACGAGCATTGGGATGCATTCCTTTCTTATTTTCGTACGTGACAATAATATGTTCCTCAGATAATTTGTCAAGGGCGGCTTCGCGTTTGGCTTCTTCTGATGCATTAATGTCCAAAGCATTTTTCGCATCAGCTAGCAGGTCAACAGCGTTTTCCTTCTTAACTTCCTCTTTCATGACTTTTTCATCTTCATTCTTAGCTGAAGTCTTACCATCCTTATCATCCTTTGCCTTTTTCTTAGCTTCGCGCTTGGCAGCAGCCAATGCTTTCTTCTCTTCCTTCGACAATTTCTTTTCGAACAATTCTGCATCTCCCTTTCCCATGGCTGCATCACGGCTGTCCAGCTTGGCATTCGTGTCCTCGTCCACCTTCCCATAACCTCCATCAAGAGACTTATTCATGGCAAACTCGGCCTTCTTGGCCTGCTTTTCTGCCCACTTACTCACCATGTTTTCTCTTTTTTGGATGAGATGAAAATGTGCAACGACACAAGAAAAAAATGCCGCGAGAAAGTGGTGGCACAAATAATGTGAAATGTATGGTCTGGACCTTGGGAGAAAAACCCATCGAGAGAGATTCGTGCGTGGTATGCGTACCTGATACCAGGTACCAGGTACGCTTTGTTCTCGCAATCGTGTTAGTTAACTGTAACTGCAGTCAGGTTCGTAGGTGAAATTCATTGGTTGACGACGAACACTTGCGACTTGCGACGTGTTTTTGGGGCACGTCAGAGAATGGATTATGAGCTCCAAAAAATGATGGACTTCTCCGATTCGAACATTTGTTGGAGACTGATTACTTTAACATTTCTATTTTTTCTTTTCTTTTTGCCCTTCTTGCCGTTGTTGTTTTTCTTCTTGGCACCCCCCAAGTCACCGTCATCGACAAGCGACCCGTTAGGCCCCTCTTCAAGTGACGATTCAGAAACTGTTGTGGCAGTTTTCGCATCCCACTCATCGAGGTCAGACAAACCCAATTTGTTTGCAAACAAGCTCCCGAGGTTCAAGTTAATGAGAGTGCTTTCGTCTCCTTTGATTGGCTTTTGTTGATTCAAAGTCAGTCTGATGTATTGGAACAGCAGAAAGAGAAAAGAGAGAATGGGGAACCTGGTTTGTGAGCAACCAAAAATGCCTAGCAAAAAATTAACAGCTTTGAGGTTTACGTACTCAATCAACGTATCCACATTCTCCTTCCAGCCATCATGTGATCCCAAATACTGGTGAAGAAAGGCACTCGGCGGTAACGACTTGCTTCTCAAGTGCATTAGATTGAGACAATTCAATAAGAGCCCTCTGAGTTTTTCATCCTTAATAGAACTGACGGCTCGAGACAAGAACTTGGACGACTGGAGTATTAACCGAAGACTGGCCTCGTGGTGTTCAATCACAACCGCTTGAAGCATTTGAAAGAAAATAATGTGATAAAAATTATTGTTGGGGTACGCCCAGACCAAGGAGCACAAAGCTGGCCATGGATTGTAGACGAAAACTTCCGGGACGGGAACACTTTGACCATTGTCCGCATCTTTCTTCTTTTTGGATTTCAATAATTCTGGAGGAACGGGAAGTTCCATTATCGCATCCATCGCCAATAAACAGGGATGGGGCTTCATGTTTCCCTTGTCGTCTGTGGTGGACTTTCCCCGATAAGTGAGAATCTCCCTCAATAGTGAGAGCAACTGGATCCTCCATGACCCCAATGGTTGAGTCCTATACCGACCAGGATGGGGAATTGATGATTGCTCTGCTTCTTCGGATCTATCTGGTGAGATCCACTGAGTTGCTTGATGGGAGAGGATGTTTTCTGTTGGTAGATTCAAAATTTTAATCAACAAGGGTAATTGATTTCGTAGCGCCGCGTGCATATTGTCGGTCAGGCCCCACTCGACAAAGCGATTGACAACCTTTTCTTCTTTTTCTTCTACCAATTTCTCTGATGTTTGTTCTGTAGCATCTGTGGCAGGAGCATGGGACTTACAAATTCGAGAAGAGTTACCTGTAGCCAACGCAAATACATGATTGCAAGCTCGACAGATTGCCTCCCTCTGTTCAAAGGTGCAGTCATTCTTCTCAATAATTTCAAACAACCTTTTCCACCATTCTGGATTTGCCAAAGGAGCCAAGAGAATATCTTCCCCCACCATCTCTTCTTTTCCCTTGTCCTTATTGTCTTGTGGTTGTTGATAGCCAGGTGGTTCCTCGGGCGGATATCCAACAACTTCGACAATGGTCAAAATACATTCACAAAGCTCTTCACCCGCCGCCTTGGAGGTCAAAGCATACGCTAGCTGATCAATCAAAGAAAAATCGGACATGGCTTTGACGAATTTACGGCGCTGCCCGAGACTAATCTTGTTCCTGGGGTCGTTGTGCATGTGGTGATACATGGCAGTGTGCTGAGCAGACTTTTCAGCACTTGCGATTCCTTTGCGACCAGTTGCACCAATACATACTAGATGAGTAAGTACAGACAAGGTTTGATCGGAATGCAAAAGTGGACCTAGATGATCCTGGGCCCCTTGTTTTCCACCAGCCGCTGCAGCTGCCATGGCTTTTTCGGGATACGCTTCGACAAGTGCGTCCAATAGTTCACGAATGTGAAAGACAGTATAACGTTGGTTTGCATCAGAAGAAACAGTGGTCAAGCCGGCTAGGAGATCTTTCACTAGCAAACCTGCTTGAGTTGGCCCTTTGATGAGCACGGCTCGACCCAGTGATCCTGACAAATCCTGCTTGAGAACATTCATCGCCCGGTACGACCTAGCTGCAAGCTCCTCGACACTGGTGACGGGCTCGACATCCTTAACATCTTTGTCACCTTGTGATGGTATTAAGAATTTCACAAAGTATTTATACGCTTCGTCGTCATCACTTGGAATTTTGGATATCTGACAGGAAAGGAATAACATGGGAATATGGACACAAATGGTTAGAAACGGTTGTATCCAGGGGTTTCCTCCACACGATCAATACAACGTACCAGTTGCTGGGCTTTTAGGGTAGCAAGTCCAAAATTTGCCTCTGGAGAACTAAGAAATCGATCGACATCTGCGACCAACGTTGACATTTCAAAAGTCTAGGATGCACCGCAACCAACACAAACACAAACACAAACCCTAGATGACAACAACAATTCTTGTATAGCGAAACGACTCGACAAGGAGGATAATAATAGTAATGCTTCCAACTTGCGCGACACAAAAAGGGAAAGCAACTGGAATCGATACTACCTGTAAGGATGGTGCCACTTGTGGCTGCCAAGATTTCCTGCTTATCGGCCATCTTCCTGTGATGATGACTGTGAGTGAGTGAAGACATAACACAAAACTGGCGGGCTCGAGTGGTTCGGTGAATTCCTTCCCATGTCTGGTACCTCTGTCCTGTTAAAAACAGCAGCACTATTTATCCGACCCGACCGACTCAATCCCTTTTGAACAAAATCGAAAACCGGTCGCATTGGAAAACAAAACTGGGCTCTGTTGTGTCATGGACATATATCTCATGGTTCGTTTCTCATTCCCAATAAAGAGTACGTTTTTGCTAATGAATTTGGATGAAACGAGATGAGTCTTTCAGTGTAAGTCTCCGTCAGTAAACTCTCGGTAATGTATTACCGGTACAAATTCTTACCACGCATCGACTTTGATTACAGATTACTACACCCACAAAATCGTGAGACGGGGAAAAAGCTCGGTATCGCAACAGGTCTCATGTTCACATGTCCGATTCTTGCCTTCTACATTGCCATGTGGTTTTTTTCCGCTAAGAAAACCCAGAAAACTGGGCTGGTGGCGTCGCAATCGTGGTCACGAACATCATTGTTGGTGGTTACTGCTATTCAGCTCTTACCGAAGAAGATGACGATCCCAATGACAGAAGAGGTGCCAAGAAAGGCAGCCTAAAGGAGCGAACAGATTAGATGCTATTTCATGATAGGAAAAATGCAGCACGAAATAAAGTGTCTCCCGTTGACAAAATCCACGCTTGAAACTAAACACTGATTACGTGTAATTGGCTCACATTCCAAAAAATTGTTGACTAGTCCCCGTCGTCCCGGTTTAGATTCCACCATGTCGAAACATTTTTGGCGGCAGCTTTGACTTTGAGAGTCTCAGAAGCTCGTCGTGATCGACGAAGCGAATTCAGCATGGGGGCCGATGTCACACTCCGGTCGTCGCTCTCTCTTCTCCGCGTCCTCAACGCACTCTTTCGACTCTTTAGGCCATTGTCTGAGTGGACTGAGCGGTGATCATCTACTGCAAGGGACGTTTCGCCATTCTCCATTTTCGCCAGGAAATTGTCCAGGCTACTCATGACAGATGATTTGGCATCCTGAGATTTCTCCTTGTTTTCCTTCATGAGGTTGCGACGATTCAAGTATGATTTCTTTTTCTTCGTCAAGGGTGTATCCAGTGACCTGGTAATACTGGCAACATCCTTTTCCCTAGAACTTTCAGTTGTCGATTCACCAGTAACTTGACTTTCCTCTCGTTCCTTCTTGGAGAGGTATTTGATTTTTGAACCGGCTTTCAAGTGGGCATTCTTCGAATCACTCTTTGTACGTCGTAACGGTTCTCGCTGTTTGCTCGGGGAATCAAGAACACTTCTATCCATCGAATTACTTCTCCTTTGACGTCCTTTCGTCGACTCTCCGTCATCCTTGCCTTTTCCGTCCGATTTACTGCTGGTCTTTGTTTTGCTGGAGACTTTGCTCACCCTCTTTTTCGCCTTACCCTCGGAGATATCATCGTCTTTGCTGCTCTTACTCTTTCGAGAAAGTGTACTAGAACTACCGTCGGCAGTGCCATCCTTGCTCCGACGAACACTGGAACGGCTAGAGCGGCTTAGTGAGCTTGAACTCGTCGTCCTCGCTATACCCGGGTGATCCGAATCTGTCGAATTCGACTGTCGCTCGTTTTCGTCGACCTTGGAGGCATTCAACTTTCTAGCGGACATCGGATCTTCGGATTTGTTGTTTGTTTTCATGGTGGATTCAGAGGTATTAGTGGCCGCCGTTCCAACCGTCCTTTCATCGGTCGAACTTCTCTTCTGTTTATCCTTATCCTGTCCAATGGCAACGTCTAGCGAAGGATTCTTTCGTACTTTTCCGATTTTCTGACCGTCTGGTGCTTCACTGGCCAACATGGCAGCTCTAGTCAATGCCGCTTCGTCATACAAGTCATCCATCGAGGCAACAAGATCAGGGGACGTTTCAGTCGCACGTTCATTAGTTCCGTCAGCTTCCGTGGACTTTACCAGGAGGGTGCCTGGATTGGTCATGGGAAGTTCAACCCAACTTACTCGTCGGTTGGTGTTTGGTGATTCTGCTTTTGGCTGTCCCAATTTCCTCTTCAAAACTCCAGGTGATCGTAAGGAGTCGCTGGTTCCTGAAAGACTCGAGCTGTGTGGAGATAAGCTTCCCGGCCCCATTTGTCGTCCCTGTTGGAGTTGAACTGAGTCAAACATTACGATCGACTGCTTGGACTGTGGTGTTAGACCCAGGTTTTTGTAGGAATCAATTGAATTCTCCTGTGTTGCCTGAGTGGAATCATCCTTCAATTCCAACTCTCCCTCGTAACCTTCTTGCTGCTGCTCGTCACGATTTCTGTCATGTTGGTACAGCTCCTGAATGGAATTTATCTGTATCACCGATTGACTATTGCTCTTCAAAATGGACGGATCTAGAGAAGCCACACTAACATCATCAGAATCACCGGGTCGCTCCTTGCCATCCCGCCCATTGTCATCATCTTCATCATCAGGTTCAGGCATGCCCAGGAAAATTGCCAAATCATTGTTTTCCTCATCGCCTTCCTCCGAACCCGAACGAAGGATGGATGTTGCCTTTACTGTTCGCTTGATCGTCTTTCTAGGAGTACCAGATTTTGCATATCGGTCTGCAGTGGCAGCGGCGCCATTAAGGCTCTGCCCACTGCTGCTCTTTCTTCGTGAAGGTCTCCCAGGCGATGTTCTTGCGTCTACTCTGCCTAATCTTGAAGATGACGTATTATGATCCCCCGCTTGACCTTCATTTTGATCATCCGCTGCCGTACTTACTGATCGCGGCGTAGGTGGTTCAGGCGCAAGTGCTTGCAAACTTTTCTTCCGTCGCATAGTTCTTGTGTCATTTGCTCCAAGTGATTTACTACTTGAGCTACGTTCACCCAGCAAGGCGCGTTGCTGTTGTCTCTCTCTTATTTTTGCAGTGCTCTCAAGGACCATGGGACCACTTGAGTGTCCTGCTATTTCCATCTCATTGACACCTGAGCCAGCAGCTGATTTGTCAATGGCCGCCACCGGAAACCCTGGCGGCACCTCCGCCCCAGTGGATAGACTCAATCTCTTGGATATACGACTCGAATTTTCTCCGACTACTGGTGGATGATCAGAAGGTTGGGCCGACGATTGGAAAGATGTATTCAAGGATGCTTCGCCGGAAAATGAATGCCCCTCTTGTGCGAGAACAGATTGTCGAGTCCTTGCGCTTGGCGTTCGACTCCGGACACTCACAGTCCTTCGTTCCCTGTGAGAGTCGGAAACTGAAGCTGCATCATTCTCGGGAGCTACCGACGATGATCGAGTTCGGCGCCGGTTCCGTATTTCGTCACGACTACTCACCACCTGTCCACCATAGACAGATGCAGAGCCCGACGGCATTGAGTTTCGTTTCCTTCGCTGAATCTTGCTTGCCGAACTCACTACACTGCGATCACCGCGTGGTGAAGGTGCCGAAGCTTTCCCCTCCTCCAAGAATGCATGCAACGACCCCAATACGCTCGATTTCCTACCTTCCGACATTTCCTTCTCCTTTTTGTTGGCTGCACTACTCTTTAGGTATGATGGTCGTTTGGAGCGTTCGATGTCTGACATCCTGCGTCTACGTAGAGAATCATCTGTATCGTTTGATGTAGAAGCAAGCCTTTCTCGTGAGCTGCCTCTCTCCCTAGACTTGCTCCGGTCACGTGACGACGATCGATCCTTGGATGGGCCCTGTGAGTGGTCCCTATCGCGCGACGAACTCCGTTCCTTGGATTTGCTCCTATCACGCGACCGACTTCTCTCACGACTTCGGTCGTTTTTCCCGGATACCGAGCCTGTGTCGCTTCGTGAACTTTTGTCAGTAGACCTACCTGTAGTTGTCGATTCTCGTCGCTTGCTTTTTTCCACCGATAAACTTCGGTCACGGTCGCCACCCTTTTCTACCGATCGACTTCGACTCCGACTCTTGTCCCCTTCCCGAGATCTGCTTCGTTCTCTATGTTTTCGTTCACGCGAAGGACTTTGTTCCCCCTTTTCTTTTTTCGAACTGCTTTTCCTTGGTTTGGAAGTACCGTTGTGATTTCCGTCCCCACTGTCGCTTTGGCTCTTTTTTCTTGATTTGGTGGGACTGGTGGATCGTAACGATTCTCTTCGATGCCGTGGTGTCTTTTCAATGGGTTCTTTGGAGTGACTTCGACTGCCATGACTATGAGTTCGCTCGGGAGAGACGGAATGGCCACTGGGTGTGATTCGACCATGTTTGGACGAGCGAGTCGTCCGACTATCTCTTGTCGATGTGGTACGACGCACGGTATGCTTTTCTGTTTCAGGCATTTCGTGTTGGAAGCCTTGAGTGCTCTACCTTGCAGCACTTTTCATTCCATCAACGACAAAGCGAAGTGTTTGGACAAGGGGATCAGCGACAAAGAATTTGGTGGTAGCAACAATAAACCCAGCTGCTTGAAATTGAGAAAGCACAGACGCGTTGCAGGTGATTTTATGCAACCAATTTCAATAGTTGCATTATTAGGTATAGTAGGAAGATTGATTGGAACGAGTACCGGGATGCTCTTGCTGACAGTGAGTGAGTGAAGGCAACCTGGTAACCAAGCGATTTGCAGTTGGAAACGAACAAAAAAGGAGGTTGTGAACGCTGTCGGCGTGTGTCACACGAGGAGAACTCCCTGGTACAAGTATAGTGCAGAAACCGACTCCAGGCAGGGAAGGGTCATTTCCAAAGTCAGAGTAGAAAGTAGAAATCGATTGAACAGGACATCACAAGTAAATTGCCCTTTTCATTCTCTTGAATAGTGCCACGTCTGGCTATGACCACAATTAACATGCCCTTCACTCTTTCGGCAGTCGGCATGCCAAAAATATCATGGTATCAGCATATCTTACACAAGTATGTAGGTAGGTACTAGTCATCATTATCCTTATGTACTACCGGTACGTACCAGGTACGCATGCCTCCCAACTCCCAACCCGTAGTAATAAAGTCCTTTGCAACACTTTCTGCGAGACGCCGTGTGAGATACCAGCCGACAGATGCTTGATGAACGTCACTCACAACCGATTCATTTGGCGTGGATAATACAACAGACTCTTCTTGACTTGTAAACAATGGTTAAACAATCAAGGTTATCCGATTTTGGACGGTTTCAAGGATCAAGGATCACGGCCACGATTCCCTTGTATGTCACCACTTGGGAAAGCACAGACTGCCATAACATCTTTGGGAATATCTTGGAAGGAATCGCTTTTTCAATTTTGTAAGAGGACCTCATCAATATCATGGCCACAGAAAGCTTGTCCTGCACATCCAGCAGTTTGTATACTGTTCTGTGACCCGTCGAGCGTTGTTCGAGTGCTTCCTTTGGGCTACTCCGCATGACCGTCTTTTGCTTTTCTCGAGATTTCAGCACTTCGGACAGCAATTCATTTGAGATTGACGATGGAATTTTGTTTGTTCCCTTGGTCCTTTGCTTTCCGAGCAATTTCCAAGTCTACGGTTTGGTCATTATCGACACTACCAACACAAAAACAATAAGTTCTACTAACGTTAGTACGTCTATGGCGAATTCTCAATGCCGTCAACTTGAGTATGTGATCCGTGCATGTTCATCCTGTCTCCTTCTGTTGGGAACATGTTGTATTTTCTTTGTTGTTGACTTTGGACGTGTTGACTCGATGTTCGTGTCGTCCTGGTGCCGCCATGAATTCAACACCAGGTATGGCCATCCTTCTCACATTTGTACTTGCACAAACTGGAATATCCTGAGGTGCCATGGCCGAACAGAATCACTTTTGGGTGCAATACTTTAAAGATATTGTATCCGTCCACAATCTAGACTTGGAAGTGGAATCCCATACCAACTCCACACTTCTGATTGGAGCATAATTGAGTTCTTGCATAATTGCTTTTTTCTGTGCTTGTCGAAGCAACGCTTTCAAGCTGTTGCCAGAATTACAGCAAAGCGAAAGAAACCACGAAGGGGCAGGAAAGTATTAGTCCTGTAGGTGAAACTGAAGTTACTGGATCCACTGGGAAAGTGTGCTACAAGGGTAATGCGCATGGAATCACTGTTGGGAAGTCAAATAGTCGTGATGAATGGATCATCCCAGAATGGTGGAAAGTTTGAGGGACGCGGCCGGATGGTACCATACAATGAACTACTACGTACTGGATATTTCGTCAAACCATTTGTTCCTAGTTTTTCCCCCGCACTGATAGTCTTGCCTTGTACTACCGCAGTACTGTCGAAAAAGTCTATTCTTCACAGCCAGATGTAAGCTTTGTGTGTTGACTGACGGGTGAAAAATAAATCTCTTCCCCACTATATATGCTATGAACAGAATCTGAAAAATCGACAGTGATAATTGTGTTCAGTAGCGCCGAGAACAGAGACATCCAATGAACGGCAACACTTGACATTGAAAAGGCCTTGCATAGAATCGATGAACAAGTTCAGCATCCTTGGATTCGTCGATTCCATTATATATGGTCGATTCTTGAAACGGTTGGATGCAATGCGAATGTTTAACTAAAAATAGTATAAATGATATCCTTCAACACTCTCGTACCAGTGACAATGGTAGTGTTGGTATTGTTTAAGCATTTCATCCTTCTACAAGATTCTGTCGAATGATGCGCTTTATCTGAACACGATTCTTGATATTTCTTCTCAATTTTCTTCCCCAGGATGTTGTGAGCATTACGTCGACTCTGGAAGCTTTGATTGGAGCTCGTTCAATGATTCAAACCCACGAAGGCATATATCAATCATCCATGAAAATGTCATAAATTCGATAGAATCCGAAATCTGTTTCTGGTTATTTAACACATTGTCAATTCCATGACACTTGGATGGCCACGTATGCAAGGAAAACTATCCTTGGCTTCAAGAACAACAGACAGCTGCATCGATTTGCGGACTAAGATATAGCCCAGAGCTTGATACGATTGTAGCCAACTGCCCCGAATGCCATTGCGATGTTCGAAGGAGCCATGAGGTCACAGGTACATTAAATATCGTCACTTAGGCAAAGGCTGAACGACTCATATTTTTGCCAGTTGCCAACTGCTAGAGGCACGTTGAAGAACCGAAGCGATATTTGGTATACGTATACCAAGTAGCGGCCGGTTCTGATTGACACCCTGCGGTATCTTGAGGGTAGAAAAACCGAAAACCTTTTTCTAATAAAAACGAAAAACATACCAACTGCAAGTCAACATACATACTTCGTGAAACCCACTTGTTCGAAACATGTTGACAATGGCTTTGAACAGTTCTGCCCTAGAATCATCGTCAGTCGCTCGACCACTTCCCCTAGAAGTAGCAGCAAATAGTAAGAAGTCCGATACTTTGATGAAAAAACATGCAAGGAAGACTCGACTTGTACATTTCAACAAATCTGTAAAAGTCGCGACGATACCTCATATCAAGGATTTCAAAAGGGAAGATATCCAACTATTATGGTATACACAAGACGAATACACACAATGCCGAGATTCTTGCATGAAGATTATTCGTCGCATGGACGAAATGGACGACAAGTCGGGCTCGGTATCACCAACCACGATCCCAGATGTTTCATCGCACTGTACACGTGGCCTTGAAGGCTATACAAGAACAAAGAGTACTCAGCGACGAATTCGTCGCTTAGCAGCAACAGACGCAGTTCTGACAGAACAACACTTTCTGCACGAGGAAGGTCGTCATGATCCCGAGTTCTTACGTCAAGTGTATCAACACATCACTACTCCATTTCGCGACGATGCACACTTACTAGGCCTTCAGGACGAAAAGGAGGCCATACGATGCTATAATTTGATGGAATCGGCACCCCGAGTAACATTCCTCGGTAGTGCATCGTTGCCATCATCCACATCGATATCCACGCTACAAGCAGCTAACATATCCTGTGGTAGACTTGATAGACCACGCAATTGAAAAAGCGAACTACAACGTTTGTATATAAAACCTACTAGTAACTCGCAAGGTGATTTTGCAGTACTACTTCGTGGTCTACATGTTTGGATTGCATCTATGCCTCTCAAGATACACGTGTAAAGTTGTTGGCTTTGGTAGTTTACGTTACCAGTTGTTTACTATTGGTTGAACTTGACAATTGATTTGGTACACTTGGAAAGACTGGATGGCGCATTTGCATGGATAGTTGACTCTGCGTACGACGGACAGATGGGGAATGGGGAGTGGCGACTTCAAGTCTTGGACGTAAGATCTGGGGTAGACATGTAACATGTAACATTTCATCTACTAACAGAGAGCAAAAGAATGATCTGCACCCCGTGATCCGTAGTACATGGCAACAGTAATTACCATCGTGATGTGGAAAACTCGGAATCCGATTGCAATGAAAGTGACGACGAGAACAAATGACTGGTCGCTCCTGCAGCAGATGATGACGCGGCGTACTTCCAATCGTCAGCCTCCAAGACCTTGACTAAACCTCTTAATTGATCAAGATTCTCTGCCAGTAGCGCTCTTTGATTTCCTTCGCTGCATCGTTTGTGATCTTGATCGTCCAGAATCTGGCTCATTCTGGCTTGCGAGTTCAGTGAAACAGGTTGCGGAGCACCAGAATTTGCGGATGTTGTAGGCCGCCGACTCATTCTTCCACGTATCTAGTTGTTGAGATGTTAAGTGTTTCGAATAGTCGTACAAGAGGTTTGGTCAAATACCACCTCCCGTTGATATTGGTACTGTACGGGTAGAAAGGAGTGACAATTGCTTGTGGCAAACAGCAAAAGGTTCCGTTGTTCATTTCACAAAAATTTGAAATGGTTGATTCGACTGACTTGATTCAACGGGGTGTTGGACTACCTCGATCTCGAATTTCGCTTGGCATCCATCGAGTTCGGTGTGTCGGCGTTTCGGCTGCTGTTTGTACCTGACAGTAAAAAGGCAAGGCTTTCATATCCTCTCTCTGTATCAAGTGGCAACAAGGATCTGGAATTGTAAAATGTCAGCTGCAGAAAAGACACCCGCTCCCACACCGAGCGCAGAGTCCGTGGACAAAGTCGCTGCAATCGAAGCCATTGAGGAAGATGACGAATTTGAAGAGTTCGAGCCCGCTCATTGGGCAGCGGGGGAAGAAAATGCCGAAGACGCACAACAATGGATGGATAACTGGGACGTTGATGATATGGACGATGACTTTACAAAGAATCTTCGGGAAGAACTTGCGAAGGGCAACAAATAGAGATGACGGGAAGAGTACTTGCAGCAGCGAGTCCAGCCAGCTGTAATAGCGGTTGCATGCTTGGCAGCAAGGACAATGAGATATCCAAACTGTTGCAGCTCTATTTCCTTGGGTGCATCCATGATGACCAATTTGATTCTTTACGGTATGCAGTTGTCTAGACTAGCGGTAGCGAAGTGGCCCAGTAGCTGTAATAATACCATAGGACTGCTTTTCCTACAACTCCGACTTTTGAGTTAGTCTAACGAGTCATTCGACCTAGTCCTTCCAAAATTTCGTGACAACTGAAAATCCAGTTTCACAGTTATCGTCAATTGCAATTACAATGAGGATTCATCGAGGTAGCTTTCTATTTGTTGTCTATCTCCGATGGGCGACGTTTCTACTATCTGCAACTTTACAGTGCAATGCATTACTGTACACGAATCTGTCGCCTGTAGAAGCTGTGCTCCTCCAGCCAAGACTGGAACGTATCGAGGCAGCCGTAGAACGCAAGTACGAAGCCGTGATCAAAGACGAGGATACCGGTAGTTCCTGCAGGACCTTCATCTTTCCAGGTGCTGGTGGAGTCGATCCCTTGGTGGAAGAATTGAATCTCCAAATGGATGGCTCCAAAATAATTGATTGGTTGGAACATCGCGGAACTGTACTCACTGCCGCTTATGATGCCGAGGCGGTGGGTGAGGCAGTCGCCACTCTATTGCTACGACGACAGGATTCGAATCAACAGGACTTTCATTTTGTCGGAATATCTGTGGGAGCCTTTGGTGCCAATGCAGCAGCAACTCATGTCTATCGACGCCTAGGAGGATCCAATAAGGTGCGATTAACTTTGTTGGATCCCTTCTGTAGTAGAGGTGTCTTTGGACCTTCCTACGGCAAGCTAAATTTTGGAAAATATGCAACGACGGCCATACAGATATTAAACACTGATGATCCTGTGCCTACAACCAATGACCCGCTTCCATATTGCTATTGTGTCGACGTAACAGCGGCACCCGAACGACGAAGCTTTGTTCCACTGCCTGGGGACTCAATGCACTCATGGCCAGTGGCCTACTTTGCTCGACACTTTCAAGAACCCTCGGGTACTCTACAAAAAGGATCTATCATCAAAATCGGTGATTCTTAACACCTTCCACCCTGAAGGAATAGTTTGCACAAGTTGTGCTGGCCCACTTTTCAGTTCACACTTATTCGACAACACCAGACAGAAGTTTTGCCATGGCCAATCCAAGAGCATTTCCCACTTCCATGAACGTTTCAGCATTGTTACCATATAGAGCTGCATTCTCATAATTGTCGTCGCCTTCATGTCCAGGTGTGTACGCAGTTCGCCACGATGACTGTGTATCCACCGAGATCACATTGCCCTTGAAGTCTGGGAACAAGGTGCCAACTTGCATTTGAAAATCATGAATCTGAAGTGTATTGCCGCTCATATCTTGGCCTCGTTGCCCCAGAGTTGCAATTGCAAACTTTGCATCCGGGACATTCAAATCATGCCGGATTTTCACGATGAAATCTCTCAAATTCCTTCGATACATGCCAGCATATGCCGAATCACGGCGATCACTTTCACCCTGCCATAAGGCAATACCAGCCACCTCGTAACTTGTTGCACCGGGATAGTAATCACCGATCCGATCCAAAATTGTCTTGATATTCATCAACGTACTGTTATACGCGTGACCCGCATGCCATGAACTAGTCGGTGGATGCGCAACATTGGAAGGCCAGCGTCTGGGACTTTCGCCATAACCAGCATATGTCCATCCACCAAATGCATACCTGGCACTTCCAGGAGGTAACATATCGCCACCTAGACTTTGTGGCCCCGAAGAATCCTTAATCAGCAAAACAGGCTCCTCCAACAATTCTCCGAGAATATAGCCAAACTGCAGCTCCGGACCGAAAAAGTTGTATTTCGCTTCAACTCCTAGCCATTCATTTCGATCAACACTCATATTGTCCTTCACAGCCACATATCTTACATCGGTCCGTCGTATCCATGCCTTGCTGCTGGGATTCACCAAATGAATGAAACGTTTTTTTGTTTTCACCGTGTATTCCAATGCACCCGGAATATTTCCGCTAATTTGGCCCGCTCCGATCATGTTCGTTTCTCCCAACATGAGGAAAACCTTGACTGGTTTTCGTATTTGTACGTCGCTGCTTGCTGGTTGGAACTTTATGAAAATTTGCAACAGCCAAGCAAAGAGTGAGCCAAAATCCGTTCCATATTCTGATCAGGATGGATACATTGTGTTGCCTTTCATACGTACGTCTGGATCACAAAGCTTAGAACTATCTGCCAAGTCTTCCTTCAGCCACTCATCGAGACTGAAAGTAAGTTTTCCACTACAGTATATCTTGATATCTTTGTTCATGGACTGTAAAGGTCCATGATCTCTCTTCGACTTTCGATGATTCAAGGACATCAAAACAACAAACATGACAAGGAAGAAACCAAGCAATGTGTAACTTGCAACGCGGTGTGTACACTTGCGCCGTCCCTCCCCGGGATGTTTATCGAATCTTTCGTACTCATCTTCATTCTCCTCAAATTCTCCGTCATCCGAGACAGCTACGATAGTATCAGTTTCTTCTGTGCATATCTCATCCTTCGAAATATCTTTTCTTTCCTGTTTGAAGAATGTAAATCGTAATCCTTTCAGAGTCATGGTTTCTTTGTTGACGAGAATTGCACTGTTTCACTGCCTGTCGAAAACCTGCCTGCCTGTGAGCATGTCACAAAAAGCATCATTGTGGGAATGGAATCCGTTGGCAGAAGTAGTAATTCATGAAACGAAGTGCACGATATATGCGTTGAGGGCTTTTCCTCCATGGTGATGTATTCATAACTTGCGCTATTCAAAGATAGACGTGCCAGGTGCGCTAGAATATTTTTGATAAGTGGTGCGCACTTTAGGTTTCTTCAACGCCTGTGCCTTACCACAGCAATTTCGCGCTATTAAGTCTTTGCCGTGAACTTAAGTACAGCGACAAAATTGTCCATCATTCCACCTATGGTTCACTTAAGAATCCATCGGTAGTCATTTATAGGTTGAGTGGAACTCTTTGGGGAGAATCGTTTCGTACGTTCAGAAACGCAATACCGTCCATACCCTGGCTTCTTGGAACATCGGCAAGTTGACTCTGCGTGTTATCTGTTCTCGTAAACAAGATTTCGCTCGGTAAGTGTTTAGGACACTTGAACTGCGAATGGGATCCTCAATATTTCATTACCTTTGTGATGCCACTATACCGTGAGCGGGTTCGTCGATCAATATAACGAATTCTCTTCGGAAGGGTGCATGACATGTTTTCTTGAGGGGCTATAGATAGAAAAGTAGTAGAACACCGACTTGGTGTGATCGTGTGATCCCAGGTACCCATGGCGGTACTCGGCGCTTCCAAGGGTGTTCATCCAAATTAACCATAAAAGAAGGCTACACGTGCAATCGTCAATGATCAGAAATTTGACTGTGAAGACCGTTCTCTCGCAGTAAGTGCCATAATTCTGTGGCCCTAAATAAACGGGTGTGGGTTCCGCATTGACTTGCTCCTGGCCCTTTCTTTTGCTGGCATACCATTCAGGACAACAACGATACAATACACAAGATACTAGAGAAGTATCGCTTGCAAAACAGCGCTGATGAAATCTTGATAAGGAATCGGAACTGGCGTGCGGAGGCCACTAGTACCGGCTAAGAGATATGATAATGTCGTCAGGCGAAAAAGGTCATGAAACGCAGATAGGAAATATAGGGGAAGAGAATGGGGTCCTGGAAGAGAGTTCTGAACGGACGCTGATACATGACGTTCACGGGGGGCGCAGTCCATCGGCCGTTCCTGCTGGAAGCGCAGACAGTTCATCAACACGTAAGAGGAGGAGCAACGATAGTCAGCTTCAGGAACTTATTTTCCCAAAACGGTTAATGGCTATTCTATCAGATCCCACCAACGCTGACTGTATCCGTTGGGGTCCAGATGGGAGCTCCTTTTTCATTCTTGATAAAGACATCTTTGCTAGAAAGATAATGCCCCGCCTTTCAACAAGGCGAGCAAAATTCAGCAGTTTCGTTCGCAAGCTCAATCGATGGTAAGTTTACTGGAAGAAGAGGAGTTGGAGAAGATTACTATAGCAACGTTCAACTCATTCCTCTCTTTGTCTCCTAGGGGTTTTCGTTCGTCACGAAAGGACCTGCTACTGGACATTACCGGCATGATTACTTCCACCGAGATAAACCGTTTCTGGTATCTCAAATGTACTATCACAACTCCCGCGCGAAAGAAGCACTAAAGGGAACCGGACGATTGACATCTAGTGGTGACGAGAAGCAAGGCAACCAAGTTTTTGATGACAATAAAGTCTCAAGCGATCGAAACATTGTCAGAGATGCAAGAATAGAGCGTCAACTGATAGCATCATCACTACATCACAACTTCAATCATGCCCCAATGATATCGCACAGTCAAGGAGGATCGCAATCATCAGCAGAACTAAAGGAATCTACTGGTAGTGAGAAGTCTGTTGTCTTAAGGCAACGGAGCCTGGTAGACCCTGGCCAACTGAACAGGGAGCATCATGTTGTTGCTGAACACCAGACGTCGTTTTTGCATCGCCGAATAAATCCGATGGGCGTCCACGCTTCTCTCTCACTTCATCGACGTGATATGAGAGACTTGATGGAGGCAAATGAAAGTGGTGCACCAAGCTACGACCAAGATCCAAGGCTAAGCAGCTGGAGCAACCATGATCTTGGTGCCGTGTCTGGTTCTCGCGCTTGGCCGAACTTTGGGGTTGGTGAACAACAGTCCATGATCATGCAGGCCAAGGATATGGAACTCCCTAATGAATCCCTTTCACACAGCCTTGCCCGAGCCCCTGTGAATCCACTCATCCTACTAAACGACACACGACTGCAACAGGAAGGCAACGTGCACCTTTCTGGTATGGCAACTATTGCTGGCTACAATGATCCTCTTCAGTTTCTTGCCCCAAACCAGCGCAACAGTTCTAGTACCAATCGCGAAGAACGGAGGATTTCGGGGTCTATACTTCCTCATCTAAGTTTTCCCGGTATGCATACTCAAATGATGCCCGGCGATAGACTTCCACTATCGCTAGACTCTTCGGAAGTATTGCATCCTTCAACTGCTGTGTTCTTAGAAAGTCCACAACTCGCCATGATGCAACAATCTATGATGGGATTGCAACATCTTCCTCCTCAGGGTGGTGCGGCGCGAACAAGTCGCCTCGCGGAAACAACGAGCTTTTTGAATTTAGATCTTCGTCCGTTTCTACCTTCCTCCATGTATCCAATAGGGAACTCCCAGTCCTCTTTGCAACCTTCTGGTGTGAGGACTCATCATGTTGGCGAGCAACGCATCCGCCGCGAAGAGAGTCCAGGGGGAAACGACGAAAAACTTTCCAAGCACAAATGATGATAACCAACGTGATATGGGATCACAGGGATCTCCACGATGTTTTAATCGTCCAATAGTCATAGTATAGAAAAAGTACATCGACAATGCAGGTGGTGTTGTTTCACAATAGATAGTGGCAGACAAGATGATCATTGGTCCCACAATCATAGGTATGTCGTCGTCGCCACCAGAAACAAATTAATCGCCCTCTCGGTGCATTCAACTCGAACAACATAAAAACTATCTGGTCTGCAATGAGCTTTGTAATCTCGGTTAATATGAACAGAAAACTACTTTGACTTCGCAAATGTACTACAGGTAAAGATTTCGACTTATTATCAGGTATATACAGTTCGGACGATTATGTCGGAATTATGTATAAACTTATCTATGGAAGATCTCAAGGCTAGTACGTGCCCTTCGTACTGCCGTTTGAAAACGGGCGACTGTGCCGATGACTCGGCGAAAGGTATTCGCAGTTTTTGGGCTCCTCTGTTGCATTTGCAGTCATGATGTGAGGACTCTCGAATCATTGTACCTAATTGGATCCATACAGAGAGCAGTCGCTTGACAAGTCTCCCCGCAACACCATGTCAACAGAAACGGACATCGTCCCCAGCCAGGATGATAGTTTGCTAAGTAATGATGCTGTAACGGGGTCATCGGTTTCGGTTTTCGAACAGGAGCGGATTCATCCGGCATTATCGCGACGTCGTGACCTGGGTTCCTTAAGGTCCTTGATACCATATCACGAGGAAGGAACCATGGACTTTTCGAGTAATGACTACCTTGGTCTTGCCCAGAGCCAGGAACAGCATGAAAAAGTGCAGCGAACGTATGATGCGCTTACGTCGCCCGGAAATGGCAAACACAATTCCTTACTCGGGTCGACAGGAAGCCGTTTATTGACGGGAGACTCGCACTATGCACAAACATTGGAACAACGGCTGGCCAAGTACCATCGACGTCCCGCCGCTCTCCTGTGTAATAGTGGGTACGATGCCAATTTGTCGGTACTTTCCTGCTTGACATTCGGTACTGTCGTTTTAATGGATGAGCTCACTCACAACAGCCTACAAATGGGCGTTCGTTTAAGCAAGGACTGCACTGTGCACCAGTTCCTGCATAACAACCTGAATGATCTCCAGCAATGGTTAAAAAAATATTTTTCAAGCTCCCAGCCGATCCTTGTGGTTGTGGAAAGTGTCTACTCCATGGATGGAGACATTGCACCACTGAAAGCAATCTTAGACTTGGCGCTCCAATACAACGCATGTGTCATTGTCGACGAAGCCCATGGTCTAGGCGTGTTTGGGAAACATGGAATGGGGGTGCTCGAACGCGATTCTCTGGAGAACCATCCCGCCCTTTTGTGTTCGATCCACACGTTTGGCAAAGCCGCTGGGTGTCATGGAGCAGTGATTTGTGGATCCAGGGCTATCAAAGAGTACCTTTTGAACTATGGCCGTCCCATTATCTATTCAACTTCTCTACCAATCCACTCATTGGTGACAATTGCTTGTTCTTATCAAAGTATGGCTAGTGAGAAAGGTCAAAAACGCCGTCAAATTGTCAACGAACGAATCCGGCGTTTCCGTGACGGCATGACTCAAATTATGCAACGGGCTTTGTCAACAATTGGTCTCGTCGAGTCGATATCGCCCATCCAAGCTTTGATAATACCAGGAAACAATCTTTGCGTAGAATTTTGTTCTCGGGTATTGGACACGTCGAACAAACGGATTCGTTTGTATCCTATTCGATCACCAACTGTGCCGAAAGGACAGGAACGCGTTCGAATAATTGTTCATGCGCACAACAGCTCCTTTGAGATCGAACGTCTGTTGTCAATTCTGGAGGAGACACTACATGGCATGGGCTTTCTAAAACCACAGTCTAAACTTTGAATTCTCTTCGTGCTATTATATCCAAACTTTTACATGTACTTTCTCTTCATAGTGGCTAAATCGATCAAACGAGGGTTAAGGGCGCATGGGACAGCCTCAATACCTTGGTCGAATCTCTAGAGGACAACGCAACCTCCATCAGAGTTCGCACAGGGCAAGAAGTCTAGAGGACCAGACTCATCAACCTCAACTCCCTTTTCATTTGAGATGAATTGGTCGAGGGGCTGTCCTTCCCGCTTGCGGTATTGAGTCCACAAATCGTGAGAAATTTCGAGGATGGGTCGTGCAGATCCAGATGCAGCCTTGATCTGTTCCGCAGCAGCACGAGAGCTGGTCTTGGCTTCAGGCGAGGTACCAGAAATATCAGCGTATGTGAGAAGCATTTGACTGATTTCCCCACATGCCTTCTCGCTTTGAGCAGACTTGCGAGGCGGATCACCAGCTTGCAAGATGGCAGGCAACATAGCTTCGATGGCAGACACAGCGTGCTCAGCAGACATGGCATCCGGGACATACTTGGAACCACCCTCAGCGTCGTCCATGGCGGAAAGAACAAGGTCGGAGACAATTTGAAGGTTGAGGGCCACAGCCGAGGGAACTGCGAGGACCTTGGTGTTGGTCTCTCCTCCGGTTTCTGCATCTGCTTGGTTGGCAGACTTGGCAAGATCAGCATACGCCTTGGTTGCAGTGTAAAGCTTGAAGACTCCATATGCGTATTGCCCATCCTTGCCCTTCTTCTCAACAATGTTGGTCATGAGCTCAGACACAGCCTTGGCAGCCGGGTTTCCTCCGTCAGGGAATGAAGCCCAGGGAGCCTCGAGGAAGGCGCATGCCATGGTGGCTTTCAGACCCTGAAGATCACCTTCGGCCATGATAGGCTTGATAACGTCAACGGCACCAGCCTTCATCAACGCATCGCGCGATCCAGGCCATTGAGCAAGGTTGAGGACAACGAACAAAGAAAAGTCCTCAAGACTGTTGGATGTCCAGCGCGAGGGAGGAGCAGTGGCGGCACGGATGTTCTCCACAACGCACTTGGGAATTTCAGTCTTGCCGATGAGCGCAGCATTTTCCTCCGACTTGGCAAGGTTCTTAATCAAACCACAGGCCCAACGAACTCCTTCGGACTTGCCAGAGCTAGCCTTGGGGGCCGAGGGAGAGTTGGTCAAAAGTTTTTCCAAAACGCGAAGGAGCGACTGAGGGTTGTCTAGGGGAGACAATTCCTTGCCTTCAGGGCTAGGGGAGTGTTGCAAAATGGTAGTGATGCTGGCTTCGAGGAAAGACAAGTTCATCAAACAGATGCAGCACAAGTAGGATTCTTGCTTATCCTCAGCAATAACTTTGCAGAGTCCTCCGATGACTTCCTTCGATGCAGGGCCAAGCGCCATAACACGCTTGTTCTCTGTGGGGATGGACAAGTTGTTCAACGCAAGGCAGGCAAGATGGCGACCATCTCCACTTTCTTGGGTCAAGCATTGTGCAAGAGGGGTGAGAACGTCATACTTTCCGCTGCAGACCATGGGAACACGGTTTTGCTTGTGGCCGACGTCGCAAAGCTCATAAATTCGCTTGGTGGCGGCAGCACTCTTTTCACCCTTAGAGTTGAGCATGGTCTCAATCAACTCAGGGATGTCATCAAGAGTCGGCGGCTTGGAAGGAGATCCCTTAGAAGAAGGCTTGGAGAAAAAGGGATGAGTTGGTCGCCTTTCAGTCGTGATATTGTCGAACGAATCCTTTCGAACAAGCGGCTACTAACCTTTTCCTCCTTGGGAGTTGACTTCTTGGGAGCGGCATCCTCCTTCTTGTCTTCCTTTTCTTGCGTCGGAACGAAACCCTGTTGAATAAAAAAGAGAGCGGGATATGTGAGCAAGAAATCTGCACAAAACACGACCAATGCTACCTCGTTCAATATCCAAGGACACCCGCAAACTGCATGTACTATTCTACCGGCAGATTCTCGGATTGCTGTGTAGGATCTATCCATCAATATTTATTCTTGCACAAGGTGTTCTTACATTTTCAAGATGTGATGAACCGAAAGAGAAGATGGAAAACAAAAGTACTGTGTCGAGAGCGTCGCAGCTTTTGTTTTGTGTTGCTGTTATTTACGGCGTTGTTCGTTGGGATACCACGGTGACGAAAGTCTCTAGTGGAATTCTCTCCAAACAAGAGCAACGGCCGCCAAAATCATTATGTCAGCTACGGAATGCCGACTTTCGAGGCCATCCATTGGAACAATCCTAATGACACATTGAAATATCTTCTGCCCTGTAGATAAGAATGTTCGACCGTTGCTCGCCAGAACGAGATTTTCTACGAAAATTTGTAGGTGCCACGATACACATGCTCTTGTCCGCCTGCGCGCGTGACGAGGATGGGTTCCATTTATTAACGAGGTTCTGGCCACGAAACAAATTTTTCACGTTCTTTGTGTAGGCCAAAAAAGCAGGTGCAGCGATCCACGACCCTCTGCGACGAGCGTGCCGGCCGAATCTTCCCACCACGGTGACCCCATGATTTTCTAAAGACAGCATGTGATGGACCACTGTCAAATCGATTATGGATCAGTTGCAAGAGGAATTCAAGAGGAATGGTCATGTCAAGATCCCATCAAACATCTTTTCTCTCAGCAGGGATCAAGTCTCGGAACTGAAAACTGAATTTGATGCCCTATTCCAGGGCCACTATGCGACGGGAATTTATCCCGACGAAATTCACTGGCGTCCAGGGATTAGTAAAGAAGCGTGCACCCGAGAACTTTGTAATGCTTGGAAGGCCAGCCCCATCATTGCCAGTGTCGTCTGTAGCGAGGAACTTGGAAGGTTGGCTTGTGCATTGATGGGTTGGACCGCTAGTCGTATCGGTCAAGACGATGTCATCTACAAACCGACTTTATCCAACGCGGTGGGATTTCATCAAGACAGTGCCTACATTAGCGACAATTTTTCACCAAGAGAAAATAATACTTTGACTCTTTGGATAGCATTGGATGATACCGATGAAGAAAATGGAGCCTTACAATATGCACCTGGATCACATCTTTGGTCGACGCTGCCGCGTGTTTTGGCACAGGACCAGTTAACGATTTCCTCTTCGTTTCATGTAGGTATGCACGATGATCACTACTCTTCTCTACGCAGAGCTGCAGAACTTGCAGGACAATGTGTTGAGGATGTGGAACGATCGATACAAACAACATCCGTAAAAGCCGGTGAAATGATTGTTCACCATCAAGATGTCTGGCATGGAAGTGGCCCCAATCTGTCACAGTCACGACTACGACGGGCACTAGTTGCTCATTTAATTGATGGAAATGTGCAGTGGCGGCAGGATTCTATACCTCATTATATTTACGGTCGATACTACATTCGAGGGGAATCAAAACCGAGGGAAGATTTTTTCCCAATTACCTATAGTACTGGCACGACCAAGTCCTTAGCAAGGACACCTTGGCTCTAAATGGGCTAACAGTAGTAGCTGGAATACAACGGAAGTGCCAACCACGCATAGGCAATTCTGGTTTTTGACTGTGACAAAAATCCTCTCTCTATTCTTTTTTAGATTGACAGGGCCCAGCAGAGACTCGCCCCGGCGTATCTTTTTTTCTTCCAGCAGTGGTGATTAGTCCGAGTGTTAAGGACTAACCAAGTCCTTCTCACTTATACACGGATTGACCACGCATGTGGGAGTCACACGTGTCGGGGCCGTACCAGGTACCAAGGTACCACGAAGGAATCCGTGGAGAAATACGAGTACGGATTTTGGGAGTTCGTCGAAAAGAAAAGCGGCATGACGAGGCATGCGAGGAAAGTTTTCGATCATACTTGTTTGTTACAAGTAGAAGGGAAGAAGATTCGAAACTTGGGGACGGGTCTTCTTTGGTTGTTTTGTAGTATCAGTACCAGGTAGAAGCAACAATTTGCACTTGACAATGAGTAGCACGCACAACGGGCCGGATGACACAGAGTCGGGAGATTTCGCGAACAAACGTGCCGCTTTGGCCGGTCAATGGAGGACTCCACCCATGCCAGTGTATCCAACAGGGTACAGTTTACCTGGTCCAGCCCCTGCGCCTGCCACTCATGTAACCTCGTCCGAGCCGCTTCCTGATCTTCCAGCACCGACCAACATTCCCAGCAACTCGGAAGATTATGCGAAGGCTCTACAAGAAGCTTACCGTAAAGGTGCAGAAGCTGCCGCTCGCCTTGCACAGCAGCAACAACAACATATTCCGACGGCAGCGTCCTGTCCCAACTTTTCCACTGGTCATCCCACAGCACCTCCGCCGTTAATGACAGGAGAATCCATGGAAGAGGCCGCGTACTCTCATCAGGTGCATCCAACACCCACTTCCCATTCGATTCCAGATCCACTCGCCACTTCTTCCATGCCGCCGCCACCACCACCGCAACAGGGACAACATCCACAGCTTCATCACTCACAATCTCAACCCTCGAATGTTCACCAGCATCTTGGTCCCCCGGCCATTGCTCATCATAACTATGCTCCGCCACACAGCGAGTACTCCTCGCCTGTTCCGGCACCGCACGCAACAACAGCCGCCAAGCCTCCTCAGGGACGGTCGCTCAGCATGCCAGACATGTCGACATATGCAGCACAAGCGGAAGAAGAGAAGCGTCAAAAACGCTTGGCACGTAATAGAGCATCGGCTCGACTTCGTAGATTAAGAAAGAAAAACTTGGTGCGTTTCTTTATTTCAGATGTCTGGCAGCATGTGCCTTTGAATTGGAGTGCAAGTTGTGAGAAGAATTGTGTCTCACAAGCTCTGTTTTTTCTTTATTAGGTCGATGCGTATGAAACAGAGGTTGGAATACTCGAAAAGACTTTGAAGCAACTCAAGGCCCACGAGTGGGGCCGAGATGATAATCATAAGGCTCTCTTGGACGCCCTTGGAATGGAACGTGGACAGCAGGCGATTCCTCCAGACCAGCGAGCCACAATCATTCGAGACATTTTGAATCATCAAATGCAACAGGTGCAACTATTAAGGCAGGCACAACTCGAACAGGAGTTCTTAGCTTTCATGGTGGCCGATGAAAATGCAGATGATGAAATGGTTCGAGAACTTCAAGAGATCCTTCAGTTGTCGGAAGAACAAAAGCAAGAACTCCAAACGTCAAGTCAAGGGTTGGACAAGGAAGTGGAAGCGCTGGAGACTATTGCAGCCTCATTGCAGGCCATGCAAGAAAACGATTGGCTAGTGAATGACGGCGTTCAGACAATCACCGATCAATTCACCTCTATAATGCACAAGAATCAGCTCTCCAAGTTCTTGCTTTGGACCGATGCCAATGTTGAAGCCATCGATCAGCTGGATCATGTCCAAGTGCAGCCGTTGCAAGGAGCACCGCTTTTCATGTTTGGGGTGGAGAGCACACCAGTCGACGACGACGATGGACGACCATGATGAATGAAATGACAATGCACAAAACCAATCACTCACGATGAATGCGGAAGTTGGAATACGATAGTTTCGTGCATTCATTCCATGGAAACTAGTCGACAACAGCAAGTGCGGAATGGATTTGTTTTCCGCCTATGCTGAACGCAACCAACCGGCCTTTGACACCCACAATCCATCCAATAGGGGACCTCAGTACAGTACCATGGAGAAATGCAAAGAGGAAGGGGAAGGGAGTTACAACTAGATACCATGACATTCCACTACAATCACCAATTAGTACAAACGACTTCACTTTTATCGACCTACCGGTAATACCATTATTAGAGGTAGATCGGAGTACCAGGTACAAAGGGTAGGTGGTACCAGGTACAAAACCCAGCAGGAAAATGTTACCTGGTACCAGGTACGGAATACCAGTGGACGTATGCCGATTCTCACGACTACTTTTGTCAGGTCACGCCACTTTTCATGTGTAAAAAACTCAGTCCGCCGTTCGCAACAGCCACGGACGCGATCAAACGAAGGCGGTTTTGTGCCGTGACCCGAGGACAGGATACTACACCTATCGACAACCACCGCAAGACATTAGGTGTTGTAGTTGTTGACTGTGAAAGAGGAAACCATCGTAAATCAGATACAAGCAATCACCAATGTCTGATCGTTCCTTGTCGATCATGCGCTTTGGCGCTGTTCTCTTTCTTCTCTTTTTGAGTGTTGCCCATTCCTTGGATCCTAGTGAAACACCTCCATCGCGGTTCAACCGCAGGGAGCGACTTCGACTCGAAAAAGAGGCCGCCGATCGCTATGCCGAACTCCGGCGCCAAGGTGCGGATGAAGTCAGCCACACAGCTGAAGCAGCCGCTATGCGCAAGTATCAACTACGCAAGAAAATGCGCAAGGGGATTTTGCGTAAGCGAGAGTCGGATCTGGCATCTGTGCTCTTTCCAGGTGTTTCGGCGGAGGTCTATGCTGACAATGAAGAAGTGTTGATGTACACGGATCTTGTCAACAGCAAGAAGACGCAAGTTCCCTTTGAGTTTTATGATCTCCCCGGATGTCCTGCTCCAGCCATGACTGACGCTCGTCGAAAGCGACAGCGCAAGAATCTTGGAGCACGTCTTCAAGGCCTGGAACTCAAGCCCGCTCCGTACACCATGAAAGTTAAACAGGACGTACCGTGCACTCCCTTGTGCCAGAACAACATCAAGGCGAAGAAGTTGCGGTGGTTGCGCAAGTTAGTCGAAAGACAATACCGTATCCACATGACATTTGATAGCCTCCCAGTTCTAATGCGCAGTCGGGAATTCAACTATGCCGTTCGTGGATATCCCATTGGTTTTAAGGCTCCACCAAGCTACACGGGACTCCCCGAGGACGAATACTACCTCTACAATCACTTGAAGTTCACCATTACCTACTTTGAAATTGAGGATGGCAGTGGAGGTGTACACATTACCGGATTTGATGTCCATCCGGTCAGTATGACCCATGACATCCCCCAGAGTGGACTTACTCCTGTGACGGAGATTTCTACGTGCAATGCCGAAGGCGCCAGCCCCGTCATTAATGACCCTGCCACCTACCTTGCTCTCAAGGCCCCCACTGGTCAAGATGAACTTCCGGTTATTTTCTCCTATGAAGTGGAATGGGTTCCATCAGAACTCCCTTGGGCCGACCGTTGGGATGTGTACTTGATTGGAAGTCCCGATGACGACATTCACTCATTCGCCATTATCAACTCGTTAATGATTGTTCTATTTTTGACTGGAGCTATCGCTACGATCATGATTCGTACTCTTCGCAAGGATATTGCCGGGTACAATGAGATGCAAACTCTCGAAGAAGCACAAGAAGAAACCGGATGGAAGTTGGTTCATGGAGATGTCTTCCGTCCTCCCTCCACTCAACCCATGATTTTCAGCGTCATGGTTGGAACTGGTGCTCAAATCGGATCGGCCTTCCTCGCGACCATGTTGTGTGCTATGGTCGGACTCATCAATCCCATGAAGAAGGGCCAAACGTTGACTGCCATTCTCATCCTCTATGTACTGTGCGGCTGTGTTGCTGGATATGTATCGGCTCGTATCTTCAAGTTTTGTGACGCCAAGGCTTGGAAACAAAATACGGTGGCAACTGCTGCTGCCTTGCCGGGATGCCTTGTCGCCATTTTCATGGTTCTCAATGTCTTCCTTCACATGGCCGGGGCTGCGACTGCTGTAGGCTTTCTCCCTCTTATTTTGATTTTTGGCCTTTGGGTATTTCTATCGACACCCCTCGTCTTCATTGGAAGTTTCTTTGGTTTCCGAGCTGAAAAAATCAGTGTCCCCGTCAAGACCAACCAAATCGCCCGTTACATTCCCGAGTTGCCATGGTATGCAACTCCCCCTTACAGTTTCTTGCTTGGTGGTATCCTTCCCTTTGGATCTGTCTGCATTGAGCTGTTTTTCATCATGAGCGCGTTGTGGTTGCACCAGATCTACTACATGATGGGATTCTTGTTGGCCGTACTTTTGATTTTGGCTGCTACATGTGCTGAAGTTTCTGTGGTCATGAGCTACCTTCAGTTGTGTGCAGAAGACCATCGCTGGTGGTGGAAATCTTTTCTGAATTGTGCCAGTGCGGGGCTTTACCTTTTCCTCTATTCTCTCTGGTTTTTGTCCAGCCGTCTTGAATTGGTGGGAGTCTTGCCTGTGGTCGTTTACATTACATACATGGGAATGATCTCTGTTTGCTTTGCCTTGTTCTGTGGATCTGTGGGTGTCCTCTGCAGCTTCTGGTTCGTTCGAACAATCTATGGGGCCCTCAAGGTGGACTAGGCTTGCTTGATTGCATGCCTGTTACTGTGAATTCATTTATAATTATTTTAAAGATTATGAGAACATCATTGGTCATGATTTGTGGAGGTTGATCATAGCATGCTTTACTACAAGTACTCGTTGACTTTGGATCGCACCAATCTGTGACTGACAGTTGCTTTCGTTAGGTTAGATGTTGTGATTGAACTTCTAGCGCTGGTCTTGGCAGCCAAAAAATCGAGGACTAATTTAGTTTCAAAAACCCTGGATGGCCAGGCATCGGGAACAGTCAAACTACCTGGTATTGGAGGTCGATCTTGTTGTTGTGGTTGTGTCTATAGATTATCGTGCTAATCATGGCAAAGTCCTTTGGAATAGACGAAATGACGGCATTGGCGGGAGGGTCTCAATTGGATGAAATGCCAGCCTTTCGTCCTTCCGGAGTACCCTATCAATCCACTACAAAGGCATCCAAGACAACCAACGACAAGGAACCAGACCTTTCCACCATGTCAGCAGCTGAAACAGCTGCCATGCTCATGGAAAAGAATTCTGGCACCGCCAAGAGATTACCAACCACCTCGTCTACCGGTAGACACCGTACCAACAAGGTCTTGGCTCATCATACCTTGGTTGAGGAATTATCCTCATTGCAAAAAGCCCATGAAGAAAACAACGAACCAACCAAAAAATCATCATCATTATCGATCAGTCACGATGATAGTCAATCCGATAATGATGATGATTTTGGACAACAACGACAAAAACAAGTGATACGTAAACGTACTGCTCCACAAATCATTCATCGCAACGACGATCGGCCCAGTCAGGGTTCTAAACGTCCAAGAGGCAGGAACGATTCATCGGCATCGAGTACTAGTAGTAGTAGTGACGAAAGCGAAAAAAAACGCCCACGGCGACTGGAGCGAAGGGAGCGTCGAAGTAATAGCAGTAGTAGTGATGATGATGACGACGAAGAAGATCGACGACGACAAAGGCTCAGGGCGAATCGACAGCGACAAGAACCACAAGTTATCAAGACGGTGCCTCCAACCATGGAAGAATCCAAACTGACAGCAAGTCACATGTCGGACCTCCCAACATCAAACGCTGCGCCACCAGGGACAGAAGATGGTGTGGCTGCATCAAAGCATGATCATCCAATGAAAAGGGGGCCAAAGCAGAACAACAACTCGGACGACGAAAGCAGTTCTGATGATTCCAATACCGGGGGAGAGTCTTCATCCACCGATAGCAGCAGCAGCAGCAGTAGTGACGAAGAGGAAGCACTAGCCAAGCCGGTATTTGTTCCGAAAAACAAACGAAATCTGTTGAGGTCAGAGGAGCGAAAATGGGAAGAAGAAGAACTTCATATCGAGCGCGAAAAGCACAGAACGGAAAAGCGAAAAATGGAATCGAGAGCTTTGGTTGCTAAAACAGTCGCAGTAGTACAAGCTTCGACTATTGATGACGATGTCGACGAAGAAGGGGGAGGAGCAAGCAATAGTCCACCAAATGATGATGACGACATTGATAAGGAGCAACAGAGAGACGCCTGGGAAGTACGAGAATTAGCCAGACTTTTGACCACCATGGACGAGATGATGCAACGCGAGAAGGAAATGTTGGAATATCAACGTAGGCGTGACATGACAGACGAAGAAGTGCTCGAGTATGACAAGAACGTTGGGCGATACCAAGCTCCAGGATCCAATCGTCAAGAAGGGCCCTCGGGTACGTTCATGCAACGCTTTTATCACCGTGGCGCATATTACATGGCAGAAGATGAATGGGAAGAAAATGATGTTCGTCGCAAAGCTGCTGAATATGCTAGGGCTGCTACGGGAGAAGACAAGATTGATAAATCTATTCTGCCAGAGGTCATGCAGGTAAAGGGATTCGGTTTCGCACGTCAGAACACAAAATACAAGGGTCTTGCAAAAGAAGACACCACCGACAAAACTCAGGAATTATTACCTCTAGTACTGTCAAAGAAAAGGTAATGATGAAGACACACACTGCATCCTTATATGGGTTCACACTTATCCTACAATCTTTCGAGTAGAGGTCCCTCCTCTCGCTATATCCAACGTGAACTATCTCTTAGGCAACATCTCCCCTTTCATAGACCCAAGCGCGGCCTACCTTGCTGAATTTGCCATCATATGTCAACTCTGGGGCGCCCCCAACTACAATGTTTCCATCACTTGACATGGCGATGGAGGTTGCAAACAGGCCACCTTGGCTGTCTTGTCTACCAAGCGTAGATCCAACCCTACTCCATGAAGTTCCGTCGTATTGCATGACTGTAATGAATCCAGCATTGTTTCCAAAATCATCGTTTTCTGGGCTTCCAATTGCCAAGAATTCGCCGTTCGTAGACAAGGCAACTGCGGAACCAAATCTGTCGAATTGTTGATCACCGTCGATCGGGTTGCCCATGGGTGTCCAATCCTTCCTTTGACCGTCGTACTGATACGTGAGAACGCGCCCCACTCCGCTACTACTCTTGGAGTATCCATTCGCTCCAATCGCCAAGATATCACCGTTTTTGCCCAGGGCTAGTGATGCACCGAAAGCTTCTCTCTCAGTCTGTCCCGAGAGATTCGATCCAACCTGGACCCAAGTATCGTCTTCGAAGTCGAAAATACGTACTTCACCTTTTAGATTGTCGGAACTAACCGCCGATACTGCAACTCGTAGCCCGTCCTGCGACAAGGCCACCGACCAACCAAAGAGGTCATTGGCTTCTCGCCCATGGATTTCTCCCCCCAGATTCTGCCACGTGACGTTTCCTTGCTGAAAGATGCGAATAGCCCCAACGTTTGTTTGGTTCCCGTTCAGACTGGCGTATCTGTCTCCGACAGCGAGAATTCGTCCATCCGCAGAAAGAGAAAGCGACGTACCAAATTTAGTTGATCCACTCAAATCCGAGGCGTTCAACAATTCACCGACTAACCCCCACGTTCCGTCAACGGCTTCTTCGAACATTGCAACGTATCCTCCTCCTTCTGTTTCTGGAGCTCCGAACGCAACTCTCTTGCCATCTTGTGAAATGACGACAGAGGTTCCAGCGTTTCCACCAGCCTCAAGTCCCTTTAGCTCGGCAATTGAAGTCCAAGCTGTCCCATTGAAATCCCATATCATGACACTGCCTGCTTGAGAGATGATTTCCTCGTCAGCAGCAACGATATCGAGCCCTGGGAGTCCTATTGCCACACGATTCCCATCCGCAGACATGGCTACGCTGGTGCCGAATCGGATACTATCACTATTGGTGGGTCCCATCAACAATTCCCCGACTTGCTCCCAGCCTAGAATAGTTGGTACACATCCTTGTTGGCACTTTGGGTCGTTATTCCCCCCAATATCCGAAACTGATATGGCGATACCCGTAGCGACACCAATGACGATGAAAATCATGGCAGCGACAAGGCACCGAGTGCGCTTTCGAGTAGATTTGTCAGAATCTCCAGCAGCTTCGACTACTTGGGCATGTGCGTAGTCAACTTGGTACAGCTCTGCTTGGACAGGGTCACGGGATACCACGGGCCGGAGATTTGCAGATCTTTGTGGGAGTATTTCTGTGTTGGATGAAACTTGTGCTTCTGGGTGCTCTTCGGCACTTGTGACGCTATCTTCTTCAAAACCCGAGTCGTACCCTGATGAATGCATAGGCATGGAAGCATTGATTGGGCGAACAGCAAAAGCTCCTGGAAGGACGACCGGAACCCCGGCTTGGGCTTCGAGGTCCAAACGTTCGACTTCTCCTTCGCCGTTTGCGAAATCCACGCTCATCATTGGTCGAAAGGGTAGGTCGTCGTCTTCGTCGCGAAGTTCCTTATTTCCGGTAACCAACAAAAGTTCTTCTTTAGTTTTACTATTGACACTTCCAGTCAAGGATACTCGTAAAGATGTCCTGTCCTTTCGCGAACTTCTTCGAGAATGAGAAGAAGATGCCGAAGACGTTGCCGATAGAGAGCGAACCGCGTTTTTGGGACATTCCGAAAGTGATGTCATCGAGTCTTTGGAGTGAATGGATCCCGTTTTTGCCACGACCATGGCATCCGTAGCAAGCAAACTTCTCTGACGTCTGGCGGCCATGTGCATGGATGACGATCTGGCAATGATTTTTTCCCGAGTCATTTCATCAAGATCGATGCCACTCGAACTGGTGACCACGGAGCATGCGCTGCTTGCCGTGGTTGTGATATCACCCGCTTCGGTTGTTACATCCACCGAGATGTCATCGCTGATGAGTATCCCTGACCCCGAGTGTTTACGAATCGGGAGTTTGGGAGGAGTGGACGATGGAATGTAATAGGACCTGGGAGGATCATCCAAACGTGTCATGCTAGCTCGAGCTGTTTTGACCTTTTCATGGTGGTCCACATAGGCGCTCTTGCGGCCTCGCATGCGGGGAGTGATCTGTATTTCTTGGCTGTCCGAAGACTGGACTTCGTTAGAGGACATTGATTTGGCATAGGGATGATTGGGCGATCGTGCGCCAGGATGCATGGATAGCAAACGCATTGGTTTCTTGAAGGAATCCATACTGGATCGACGAGGTTCCAAGTTCATGGCGAGCGACGAGACGCGTGAATCGCGCTTGGCGATACTAGTAGCGATTCGTGTGTTCAACAGGCGACGTTCTACGATTGTCGCCTCTTGTCGCTGCATTTTGAGATGGTGCTCTTTCTCCGCTAGGTCATTGGCCACGAGTTGAGAGAGCATGGCTTGATCTTGCTGGACTTGTGGATCCGGTGGCGGGGCTTCGGCAAGAATACCAATTGCGATGACACGAGGATCAGTCGCAATGGAAGTAATTCCATCCGTGTAGGCACTGTCGTCGTCGTCGTCGAGGTATGACTCGGAGCAGTCATCGTAGAGCATTCTTGTCATCCCAGTGCCATAGTTGACGGTACTGGCAGTCGCAACGTGTTTCATGGTGTCGGTAGCGATGCGGAGTCCAGGAGGTGGGAGGCATCGGGGAGAGTCGTGTTTGGTGGAATGGGCTTTTGACTTGCTGGTATCCTTCAAGTAGTCACGAGTGGTATCACTGCTCGGATGATTAGCAAACTCGCGTTTCGATTCGGCCCTTGCAGAATCCTGCTGTAACGTCGACGATGGTTCGGTACTTGCTTGAGACGCCAGTTTCAGGCACGAGAACGTGTCCATGGAAGTTGGCCTCAATGGTGCAATCTTCCGAGACATTGGCTCGATTGTGGTTCGGGGGCGAACACCTTCCGGGCTTGACGGTGAGAATGTGGCAGATCGCTTTTCTCCGCCAAAAGCAAGCGTTGTGCCGAGTCCTGTCGGAAACTGCTGCCATTGAGGTCGATGACCTCCATAAGGACCCCAGTTCGTATACCCAGCCATCGTGTGAGGTTGAAGTGGTTCATCAGCACGACCACGTTCATCGGCACTTGACGATGCTCCATGCCTGTGAGATCCTTTGTTGTCACGAGGATCCTTGCTCATGGGATAATCGGCAAAGCAAGAGATTTCCTACCTGCTTCGTCTGAGTCAAGACTCTAACTTCCTTTTTTCCAGTTGGTGGGCGATCTCACTCTTGTTGCTGAGAAAAGTGGGAGCAAAGATACATTTTGAAGGGACAAGAGGAACTCCCGCCGACAATCCAAATGCCAATGGAAAAAGTTTTTGTCTACGTACCAGGTAAAACCGAGACCCTACTTTTGGGCTTAAGTGTGACCGGTTTGATTCGTGTCACACAAGACGTTTTGTAGATAAAGGGATTGTACGTCGTAGGTCAACTTTTCGACTCCCTCTACACATCCCTGCTAGTTCGACGTTCCTTCTACAAACGACACCTTAAATGAAGCATTCGTGACAATACGCGGGAGGGCATATACTCGATGGAGGTCAAAGGTCGGTACGTCCGTGAAAGAAGCCTGCTCTTCCACTTTCGTGGTCGGAAGAAAACTGGGATCTTTTGATCATTGTTTTGTCAAAAGGTATGCCGCTGTGGAGTGATGATGCAAGTATCGGTAAAAGACCACTAAAAGAAAGATCCACTAAAAAGGTCGCAATCGATTCCAACCATGCGAGTTTGATTCATGACATCCGAGTCGTAGTCTTAACTAAAACCTTGTCGGCATATGTTGTAGTTGATCGTAGTTATTCACAGTCTATAAAAGAAAAAAAAGGTTCTCGCAATGGCTGCTCCCCTTTTACCAGAGCTAATACATGTATCTCCGACTGAACCAGTCTACAGAGTGATTTAACACGCTTCCTTGCTGACAAAGTCCAGCAAATCGATTCTCGTTACAATCCCACTCACGACACAGCGACTTTGTACTTCGCGTTTCTGTGGATTCCTTTCAGTCGTATCAACCGACGTGTTGCTACTGGCATTCTCATCCTCTATCGAGGATAAACTGATCTTTTGACGCTTTGCACTCGGCCCCGAAAAGCATCTCTGCTCGGTTACAATCAAAACATAGGGATCGTGATCCAAAGCGCTAGCGACACTTGCCAAAGTATCTTGCATTGAAAATTTGTGAAAGGTTTTGTAAATCACGCCGGCTTGTTCCACTGATTCATCAGGCATCGCACGTCCTGATAAAAGGCGATTGGTCATGTTGCCCTCGGTAACTACTCCAATAACGGCTCCTTCTTCACTTAACACGGGAACCATGTCATATCCTTCTTCTTTCAATAGAGAAATGGCGTCCTTGCAAGTCACATCAGACGTTATTGTCAAAGGCGTACTCAGGGGGAGATCGAAAACTCGTTTGTGGGCCCACCAATGCGTAAATCGTTTGGTCTTGATAATATCGTTGTCAACAAATCCATTGTCTAGCATCCAATCGTCTGATAAAGCTTTAGTCATGTAATTTCGAACACTGTCAGGGAGAATTATCACACATCGTTGTCCAGCCTTCAATGATTTGGCAGCCTTCAGAGCAACAGCTACTGCAGCACCACTACTTCCGCCACAAAGTATGCCCTCGTCACGAATCAGGCGGCGCATCATGACTAATGATTCTGCATCGTTGGATTTGTACCATTTATCGACCAAGGAACGATCTAGCACATCCGGAATAAAGTCGTAACCGATTCCTTCGACAAGGTACGGTTCCAGTCGACATTTCTCATTCAAAGACTCGGGCTGGGCCAGCAAACTACCTTCTGGGTCCACACCTACAACAATAATATTTGGATTGTGCTCCTTGAGCCTTTTGGCAATCCCAGAACTGTCATTCTTTCCGTGAGATTTCCGTGGATTCACAATCATCATTGGTACGTGTGACAGTGAAATGGAAACACTTACATGGTCCCACCGGTACCTGCACCACAAACCAACATGTCCACCTCGCCCCCACATTGACGTAGAATCTCTGCTGCCGTTCCATCATAGTGAGCCAAAGGATTGCCTGGATTTGAATATTGATTGAGAATATGCGCCCTGGGAATTTCATCTTTCAATCTCTTGGCCACACTTATGTGACTTTCTGGAGCATCGTATGCCGCCTCGGTAGGCGTTCGAATGATTTCAGCTCCCAGAGCTTTCAAGACATCGACTTTTTCTTTGCTCATTTTTTCTGGTAGAGTTATAATGGTTTTGTATCCCTTCACCGCACCAGCGAGCGCAATACCAATACCGGTATTTCCGGAGGTTGGTTCGATCAAGGTATCACCCTTTTCAAGAATGCCTGCCTTTTCGGCATCTTCCACCATACGCTTACCGATGCGATCTTTGACACTACCGCCAGCATTAAAGAACTCACATTTCACTACAAGTTCACACGGTAGATCTTCCCCCACTCGATTCAGTCTGACCAGGGGAGTTTCTCCAATCGCATCAAGAATAGAGTCGCAAATTCGATTGGATCGATCCATCACTTCGTTGCGAGGGCCACTCGGTGTGTTAGAGTTATCTACAAGGCTACTGCCACGATCAAATACCTTTGAATTTATGATGGGGTTGTTGATGACGAGGTTGAGGGCTAAAGACCAACGGAAATGTGTTTGGGAGAATCAGGTCCAAGAAAGAAAGCCAGGTGACGTCTTGTTTTTCACCCAGGACGTGTCACCGGTCGATCGACTTGTTTTGAAGCAGTAAGAGCCGTCTCCAAACGTGTGATGGTGATGCGTGTTTCGAGAAGAAAAGCAATAGTAGTATATCTACTGGCCCATCTTTTTTTTGTGATATTGTAAACCGAACACTTGGTCCAAGACTGGATTTACAAGTGTCATCATGTTGCAGAGCTACTACCGGTACTTTGCGAGAGTGTTGACTTGAAAAGGGTATGACCAGGAAATTGTGCTTAAATACTAACATATCTGTCTTACTTGGATATGAAGATAGTTACATTCACCTATCGACACGTCACAGTCAAATTCGAAACTTCTCACTCGGAGTGATGCCCACCTAGTCCAAAATGGTACCTGGTACTACGAGTAACGATTCCTCCAAGTACTTGTACTTTTGTCACTCCAACATTAGTGACCTGCCAAAAACACTATTGTTGATTTAATACTAACGAAACATCGTCATGATCTACTAGTAACAAGATCCAGGTTAATCGTAGCATGTAATCTATACGTTTATATTCTTCGTTTTAGCGTGGAAAGTGCTAGTTCTACACCGCGTGCGACAAAATCATGAGTTGTTCTCCAGTATCCTCAAAAGCCAGAGTAGCAGCATGCCACAATTCATTCAACAATTGCGGTGTTTCAATGGAATTGTCTAACACCAGTTACCCATAGACGCGCACTCTGCTTACACCACCGTCCGGGAAAGTTGACAAACGAACATGTGTGACTGTGTGCGTTGAGTTATGTAGCTGTTCCTTGTTTCGATCAAAGACATGTTCTGCATCCGGTGACATACGCGTGCGTGGCACAAGGGTGAACCACTCCGCCTCGCTAGATCCATCAGGGTTGTAACAACCCTCCAGCATCACACTCTCGGGATAGTTTCCGCGGAAGTGCTTCGTGTCTAGAATGACTCGGGCGACACCGGCTTCTGCTGGTTTTCCCAACTTTAGAATAGCCCAGTCCATGAGAGGACTGTCAATCAAGTGAGTATTGGGATCCTTGATCAAGATAAGAGGGCGGCTGGGATGACGAGCAGTTTCCCAGCCATCGCCCATGTCTTTCCCAAGATTGCTCTGAAGCAAGCGCCATGGTTCGCCATAATGTTTGTTAGAGCAGGAGATCCCAGTGCCACCGAGCTCTAGTGAAGACAACTCTTCAAACTCAAATGGTATGCGTGATGGTAGCACATCGGCGGTAGAGTGGCTGACGACGGTGCAGATCTCGCCTGTTTCAATGGGCATGTACAGCGGCTTGGTAGTGGGCTTCACAACTCCTAGTGAGTTGCCCCATACTTTCAGACGTGCAACACCCCCATCAGGAAAGTAGTTGATACGAATAAGCGTTCCTACATGTGGGTGGTCCAACGTGTAATAATGCATCCTCGTAGGTTCGTACCCTGGGGAGAGACTTGTAGAGGGCAGCAGCTCGTTCCACTGAACAGTTTTGCACGCTTCCACAGCTTGCGCAACTTCCACTGGGGTTTGGCCAGTTCCTTGTACACCTCCATGCAGGAGTCGTTCAAAGGCATGAGGAATCTTCATCGCAAATGTACCGAGTTCTTGGCTGGACAAGTCGGCAATTTCAATGCTGACTTTGGGCACATGATTACCCGTGAAGTGTGCAGTATCCAATTCTAGAGCAAAGACTTCAGCTCGACAGGACAACTGAATCAAACACCAATCGTGTCCTTCTTCGCGTCTTCGCCTCGTTTCCCATCCATCCATCACCTTGCCTTGTTCGCAATAGGCATCGGGATCGAACATCGGAGGCGTCTCTTTTAGCAAGTTATCAGCAGCTGCAAACCAATCGTCAGTGGCAAAAAGAATCTTTGCACCATCTCTTGCACTGCAAAGATTGGTATACTGGCTTGCAAATGGTCCTTTTGCCGCAACGTTCTTGGCAGGGACTGGCTGCTCAAAGTCGGCAACGCTTGTGACAGATGAGGAATGTGCCAAACGTTTTGCATTTACAGTACTGTGATCCACATTGCATGTTTCATCATGAGGGGGTGTCATGGTAGAAACTACCTAATATGCTATCAGAGAAACTCGAGTTGAATTTATGAGAATGTTGGGAGTTGGCGCCGAGTTCCTTGTTGCCTTGTTCGGGTTGCTGGCCAACTACGCGCTCGGAGTGTGCAATCTTCCAATGGAAGAATTTCCCCACGGTTTCTCAATGAATTCCGAATATCCATGTCTGACAGCGTAAAGTTTTTGACGCAATACGTATCATACGCATACGAGCCACTCAATCTCCTCATCACCTCTCGTAGAATTCGTACGAAGTATAGAGCCGTTGGATATTCCCAATCGTGGACATCGTGAATTCCCCCAAATTTCAATTCCTGATTTGGAAATTCGACCCATCTGACTGGAAATGATTTGCTCGACCTTAACAATTAACGGACTATGGCGAATCGACAGGCAGCATATCTTCGCTGTGACGTATAAACAGAACTGCAACATCCGAAGCCATGTTGTTATGACGATTGTTAAATAGATTTCCATCGAAGTCACCATTGAGAAAGGCCCGCGGATGGAGCTTCGAAGAGAATAGGAATTGGCGCAAACGTACCTGGCCGGGCATGGCGTGACTTTCGCCGTGCTACGGTGGAATATAACGCCCGCGGAAGAAAACGACCTTTCTATAGGCCAGTGCCAATTGAGTGCATGGTACTGCAGCAGTCCTCTTCATCACAGCAGTCGAAGACTGCGGCACAACCCCCAAAATTTTGTTTTCACCATGAACGATCACTTCGGGGGTTTTGACTTAGATAGCTTTGGCGCAAATGGCTATGGAACGTCAACCTCGACTGTGCAACAACGTTATTCGGGTCGAGGGCCTACCATGGAGGCTTACGATCCAAGTGCCATGGGCAGTTCCGTCCCCGGTGTTGGCGCGTATAATTCTACATGCAATGGTACCACAACACACCGCACGATGATGCCATCGGCAGGGCCACTCTGTGGTGCCCCATCTACTGTTAATGGACTACAACATGGAAATCAATTAAGAGGATTGACTGATTTTGAGCCTCTGCCCCTGTCGCCAAATGTATTACAGAGAATGGTTCAATCCGGTCTCCCGCATTCGTCAACTTCTCAGCAGGCGAAATCAAGGAGCGCCAATGCCATCGTAGACGTTTCGCGGGGGTCATTAATGGGATCTACAATAGATGATAGTGCTTTTTCAGCAGGAAGCATATATCAATCTTCCCAAAGAAAAAGAGTCGCTCCGAGGCCAGCACCACCTGAAACGTGGCTGGAGGAATTGCGACTTGAAGTTTCTGGATTATCACTTGAACCGATGAGCGGTGTAGACGTTGTGCAACGAGTGGAGACAAGGCTGCAGCAAGTTATCACCAGATACCTTCCTTGCGTAGATTTTTTGGTACAATGCCAGCAAGAGTTACGGAAAGGTCTCGCCGCTGCCACCTCCAAAAGAGTAGTACATCATATGTTCCGAGATGCCATGACTCCACGGCAGTTTTACAATACCTATATTGCCAACTTACCAGGGCGCTTTTATGAGAAAAATCGAAAGACAATGAATCCTCAAGACTTGGATTCGGCTGTTCAGGAGCTCCAGACACTGTGCGCCAATGCAAGGGGGGTTGAGCGGCAGGGTTGCGAGGTGATCAAGAATACCTTTCTGGGCGGCATGAAGGACGGAGAATCTTGGGGATTGCGAAAATGGTTATCCAAGCACGGGGGAGCACTGTCCATTTGTAATGATTCCGAGTGCATCCTCTTATCATGTCAGAAGCTTGATCGATCACTGGACTCCACTCGCAAACTCGGGGAGAGACTGAGACCTATTGCAAAGAAAGCATTAACAAGACTGAAAGCGGATGTCCCCTCCTCGTATCAAGAGCACAGCACCGCGCATCCGTACCTGCCCTTTTTTCATCGTCTGGAAGCTGCCCTGAAGGGAATGTCAAACTTCGACCCAGAGGACGACGACGTGATTTGTATTGATGACGATGATGAAGTTGAAGAACTTAAAGCACAGAAACCACCACCTAAAGAAGAGAAAAAGCGAAAAGCTGGTAACGTGAAGACGAAGAAGGAAACAACAGCGCCCTCTGTACCGCCTACCAAAAAGTCAAAATCGGATGAATCATCTGATGATGAAAGCTTTATTGAAATCTTGGATTCTATCAAAGATTCCAAAGATAGAAAAGCTGACACTCCCATCGATTCCACCGACGATTACATGCAAGAATTGCTCAAGACATTCGATGATGATGCTTCGCAAAATGACTTTTTTGGGGGTGATCCAGATTTTGATTCGATTACTCTCACTGCTGGTGACAAGAAAACTGCGCTTGAATTAGCTGCAGGGATAGAGCGCTTAGCAACGATGTTTGATTCAAACCAAGAAAGTTTGGTTAGACCGAGAAACATCGCACCAGCGCCGTTTTGGGACGAAGCCAAGAAATATGCTAGTGCCTTGCGGTTGTTTTCAGAAATCCTTCGTACGCCCGATTCAACATCATATTTGGAGCCGATTAACGAAGAAGAATTAATACGCATGGGCAATCCACCGTACTCAAACTTGATTCGTCATCCACTATGCTTTCGTGAGATCGTGACGGCTTTGATGGAGGACTCGGACGATATCACTCAAACTTTGACAAGCAACAATGGATTGCTTGTTGCTCAAGGACTTGACGCGTGGAATATGTGGCATGGTTACGACTTACTGCAAGCTATCGATCTCGTATTTTTGAATGCGCTGGCTTACGGCAAGGTCATCGATGACAGCAAATCGAGTGATCGTTCCAAAATCAACAAATTGCGGAAAATCCTTTGGGCTGGAATCAAGCAGGTCATAGACAATCACATTGCTGCAATTAACCAGGAAGAGAAGCGGCGGTGCACACCAACGCGACGAGGTGAATCCAGCGGCTTTGTCGTGTTCAAAGAGAAGTGAAGCCATACCTTTGCGATTTCTTTTCTGTATTTTTCTTGTACAATAGAATGTTTACTAGACAACTGTAAATTGTGATTTCTATTTGAGCTGAATAAGGTACAAGAATCTAAGCGCATGCATCTCCAAGCACAAGCAAAATCAAACTTATGACCTACGTTTTATCTGGAAGACTTTTGGTTCTCCTCGGACTATTTCCATCAGGATCAGCCTTGACTTGATTAGTTTCGTCAATTCGATCGCTTCGTCTTTTTCGATCATCAGGAGAAGTGGACCTTTGCTCTGAACGAGTCTTGGAACGCGTCTGATAAGACCTGCTGTTCTTATTGGAAGGAGGTCGTTTGAGCCGCGGTCCTGCTGGTCGAGAGTTCGTCCCCATTACTTGGCTCGTCGACGACGTTCTTTGCCTTTGCTTCCTTGATCCCGTTTTGGTCACGGGACGTCGTTTGGAGACTTCGAGTGGAGTTAGCAGCAGATTTTCATGAGTCCGCCGTGAGGATCTTGTGAAATTTCGAACTTGGTTTCTATCGTCCATTTGCGTGTGTGGCCATAGATCTGGTCGACTGACGCTCTGTCGCCTTATGAGAGGACTGCGATCATTCAATGGCACACTCGAATCACCTTCGGATCGGTTGTAGAATAATACGTATGCTGACTTTGTCTGATGTTGATGCATTGATTCTGCCACTGTTTTATAGTGGCTGTCGTTGAACTCGTACCATGAATCATCGAAACGATTCAGTGTGGTGGCAGTGTAGTGACCTCCACCCAACCCTCCCATGTGGTTGGATACAGCATACAAATCATAAATTGGATATATTCCCCTAGTGCTTTTGACGTATCTTTTGATGTCCCACTGATTGACGGGATATGAGATTGATTGATCATTCTTCGATCCAACTTTGCCATGTTCATTGTATTTGAATCGTTTCAGGTGAACAATGAGAATCGGTGGAAGGATCCAAAGATCTGATTTTTTGGTCGCATCGACGTGTTGTTTACATTTTTCGCAGTACCACTGATCCTCCCCGGCAAGAGTTTCTTCATTGAGGTATAAATCCATGCAGTCGTCGAGTGAGTTGGCCTTGTCTGAGATGGGAAGGGACAAATACATGAAGGGTTCAAAGCGAATATTCATGTGGCCACAGACGAGACACTTGCATGTATTGCGCAGTTGACCTTGAAAGAGGTCGACAACTAACGATTTGTTCCGTTTCAAATAATTCTTCCATGACTCGATTGCATCTTGCTCATCGCTGGTACCATCGCAGTCCTTGTCCTCGACATATGGCCTTGACTTGACTCGGTTGAGGTCCTCATGAATACCATCCAAAAGATAAGAGAGAAGTTCTTGTGAATCGTGCTGGTGATATCCACTGAATTGTGGTGCAAACGTTGAAATTTGCTCCTTGAAACTCGAAGGATCTACTACCGATTTCGACCCCAACCACATTTGTTTCATTAGTTCGGCATAGGCAACCACCAACTTTCCCCCCGTCCCCAGAAAGTTATCCTTGTTGATTTCAGATCGATAATCGTACCCCAAGAAGTAGTCAGTCAAAGGTATCGTTGCACTCAAGCATTGTAAGCTACTGTTGATAAAGCACGTATTCCCCAAGTTCCGAAGGCCAATTACACCCATCGGGACGGATTTGTCATGTTTGCTGCGTTCTGCTTCGGATAAATTGTACATGACAGCATCATGGACATGGGTGTAGGTAGAAGCTCTGGCTCGGGGAGAGTTGGGTACATCATCCAATAAACCTCCCACTTGATCACCTCGAGAGTTGACACGAAACAGACTTTGTCTCATCGGTGGCTTTTTCTCACCCTCGGACCGATTGCGTTTCATGGCGGGAGGCGGGGGGCTTCGTCTTCCTCGTGTTGGTCTTCGCTACTATCTTTCACGGCTGTAATATCATTATTATAACCATCATGATCCCCATCGTTATCCATGTTATTGTATTTGGTGAAAGTTGACCGACTGGATGAGGGTCTGGAAGATGTGGATTTCCGTAGACTTTCCAACGTCAATACCCTCCACAGCCTATTCCAAACCATTAGGACCAGGACAAAGAAGAAGAAATGGAAGAACGTGGCCTCTTTTTACAAGACGAAATCAGTTCTTCTGCCATCTAGTTTTGGATCTACCACCGTTGTCACTTTTTAGGCTTCCCCGTTTCCCAGTCTCTCACACAGCAGCTTTTGGGTAGTTGATTTCGTCATCAAGAACGCAGTAAAAGTGTTCGTACCCCTTTTAACGCACAACGCACCGCGGTTCGGTGGGGGGATGCCGTTCGAAGTCCATAGGCGTTACTTTTTAAGTTATCAACAGCATTTTAGTCCTAAAGGATGAGAGAAATTACTGTTATTATTAACTGTAAAATACCCGTACGTGCAGATAGTACAACCGGTAACGTTTCGAAATCGTGGTCTTGGTCGCTCGAGTCCAAGATCCAGTACCGGTACTTTCTAGCCAAAGGGATCCATCATTGCAGCAAGTTCCGGAAGCAACGAGTGTATCGCAACAACTTTCCAAAAAATAAACAACATCGAGTTGCAATGATGATGCGACACCCAAACACCACAATGAACGGCTGGTCCGTGCCAAGAAAGGCCTTTTTCGTTCGTATCGAACGAAAGAAGGAAAACCAAGAAAGGGGACACGGTCTCGAACGTTGACAAGGTGACACTATGAGTAAATGGAAGTTACAAGAAAAGACCCTGGCTGCTTCAGGAATAAGTTTCCATGAATCCCAAGAAGTTTTGAAACTCGATCCATCCTTGTATCAAAGATTGGGAGAAAACGGATTTATGGAACTATCTACTTTGTTCTATGATCGAGTGTTTGACGACCAGGGATCCATGTGGTTTCTCAATATTTTTGCCAGCAGCAGCAAGGCGGAAGCTATTGAAAATCAGGTAAGACAATAGACCCAACGATTGTCCACGAGTTGGCATGATATATATGACCCATTTTCAGGGGGTACTCTTTCCCGAAAAACGTTCTCATCACTTTCCAGTTTCGATTCTTTGTGCAAACATTTGGAGGTCCCGATTTATATCGGTGAGTTCCGCTATACTTGTCGCAAGCTGTCAATGTTTTCCAAACTTGCTCTTACGTCGCATTTTGTAGACAGAAAAAAGGAAAGTATACAAGACTTGTTGGAAGACATGCCAATTATAGCATCGGGAATGCAGCAGCCGATCGCTGGGTCGAACACATGAGTGCTGCCACGGCGGAGCATTCCATTTTGAAGCATGATCGTGAAATCCAAGAGAAACTTTTCAAATATTTTCGCTACACTGCTCATTACATTGTGGTGTCCTCTATTTACATGCGATCGGATCAGGTAGGTACCATTCTTGATCCACTCCACGTGGCAAACATCACTGAATCAAAATGTTCCCAACGTGCTCCTCCTTTGGTACCACTTGCAAAGCTGAGTGGTGGCACGCACATGGACGCAGGGCGCGTTTGGTAGGGTAGCGTTGTGTGTCCTTTCGTGGAACGTAGAATAAGATGGGCTTGGAACTTGCCATTCTTTGTAGGCATTCGAGAGTATATTGTTGATTCTATTTCAACTGTGTTTTGCCGCAACCTTGGTCGATGCAACATGTGCTGGTACAGTACTGTTAAAGAAGCGCACAGATTACTTTGAATGAGATGGGCCGATAGATTGAAGAAAGCCAGCTGTCAAAGCGAATTCAAGAGACACAGCTCATTATCATTAATTTTAAAAGCGCATTTCCATCCAAGACTTAGAAACCATGTGGCGTGCCAATCTTACACAAGTCATTCACTTGAACCCGGCAGCAAATTTGTTTTCACCAGCATCTCCAAATAGACTGGAGTCAAGGTGGCCTTGTTTCAGCCTGCAATGGAACAAAACGGATTTGGGTATCGGAGTATTAATCATGTACCTTTCAACATCTGCAGGAATGCTAAACTTGAAGCTAGTTTCTTTCCAATAAAACTCCAATGACCCTGATTCAGAGTCACTCCTTTGCCAAATCCATCGTAGGTGTAGTTGAGTCCAGTGATTCGCTTAAGGTATCTTTTTCCCGCCACATCTCACATCTTCAGATGCGAAGCCTTGGTACGTTCTCACCGTTCAGTGTATTGTCAACGATTGTCTTTAATGTGGGAGCCGGATTTGTGCAGCAACACATTCGAATCACACTGCTATCATATTCATGGCGGTCGGAGGAGAACCATAGTCCAAACAACAGCGTCATAATCCCTACAGAGGAAAACGGTAGCTGGGTGTAGCAATGTGCTTGCAGCTGACATCGAACATACGAGGACGCCATGAGCATTGACGAGACTCGATACTATCCAATCGACACTGTATCCTCACAGATCCAAGTGAAGAATACGCTATCACCCGATGAGCTCGTTGCACAATACGAGCACCTCCTGCAGCGATGTACCCATCATTCCTCTCGTCAAGGTTCTCTCTATTGTGGAGGATTGGGCCCCCACGTGTTTCTCCGAATGCTACTTGCCCAGTACATCGCTAGAACTTCAAAGTCAACAACAGACTATACTACAACATCGAGCAAGATGGACCAAGCTATCCACCTTCTTCAGCAAGCCAAACATGCGGCAATCTATGCCCTCGAACATTCCCACCGAGATAACAGAGTGTCACTTTTGGAAAGCCGAATGATTGGAGCGAAATGTTTGTTGGCAGTGATTGACAAGAAATTGGAGGATCATACCCCGCAAGAAACCCTACATTCGTCCGTCTCCCCGTCATCATCGTCATCTTCTTTTCCTGCATCATGGAAGACTTTAACCAACCAAATTATCCAAGAGCTTTCCACTCGATGTTTACAACTCGTTCCTCAAGAATGTGAGGTCTTGTATGGCAGAGCCGGTGCCTTGGCAGCCATTTTTACTTGAGAACAGAATTGGACCTACCATTCCTTGGCACTGAAACCGTTGAGGAGACAGCTATGCAAATCTTGCGACAAGGATTGCGGGAGGCAAGAGAGTTGGAGGAGCATAATCGTAACAACAGACTTGTCGGCAGACTACCACTTGTATGGCAATGGCACGGAAAACACTACTTGGGAGCGGCGCATGGCGTAGTTGGTATTTTGCATACATTATTGAATCTTCAACCCAACGAATGGGAGCATATTGAAGTGGAACTTCCCAATATTCGTTCCATGATCAAGGATACGATACGGTCTTTGCGTTCCTTGTGCCATGTCTCGGGAAATCTAGCATCATCGTTGTCGGAACAACCGGTGACACTGCGTAATGATAGGCTAGTCCATTGGTGTCATGGTGCTACCGGGTATTGTCTACTTTTGATCAAGGCGAGTCAAGTATTTCAAGAGCCGACATTTCTCCATGCAGCACAAGACATTGCCGAAACTGTCATTTGGCCAAGAGGTTTGCTCCACAAGGGGGTAGGACTCTGTCATGGGATCTCTGGTAATGCATTTGTGTTTTTGGCCCTGTCCGAGGCGTTGCAGGATCCCGATGCCTCCATTTGGCAAGGACGAGCCCTACAGTACAGTCATTTTGCCCTGACGCATCTATCAGAACTAGAAAACACACCTGATCGCCCGTATTCTTTATATGAAGGATTGGGTGGATTGTGCGCGTTACTCCTTTCCTGTGCCACATCCTTGGGGCACGAGGACTCCGGTCAAGCATTGAAATGTCCTCTGTACGACTTTTGATTTTGTCGAGAATTCAAATAGTTTATATAAGATCTATCTAGCATCGCCTCTACACTACCCATTTAAGGTAAAATTTCTAGCTGTCCAGCCCCCCAAGCTTCCATGTCAACCAATGTAAGATTGTCCAAGACCGATCCAAAGTCCATTTCGTCGTCTGTATTTTCATCTGTCCAACTGTTGATGGCGGCTTTGAGGTCCTTGTAGAATGCGGGAGTGTAGAATTTTCCATGTGCCATAATCAGAAAATCTCCTCCTTTTGTTGCCGTAAAATTCTTGGAATCCAATGGACGGAATACTCGACTGCTAATTTTGGTAGGAGTTTTGCCAGTGGGAACATCAAACGATGTTGGATCTCCTTGGACCCACCATGGAAACGGACCCCTTTGAATCCCTCGATACGAGGGGTATGCCCAACACATCTTTTTGTTGTTGGAAAATACATAGGCATCTTGGTATATGTCGTATTTGTAGGGAAGGTACTTTGCCGCTGGCCCAATGTTGAAAACTAAAATACCGTAATCGCAGGGAGCTGTAAACTCACGGGTATATTCGATCTGCTGATTCGGCTTGAGAGTTGCTTGATACATAACATGACCACGGCGACTCGCATGACGAAAGTTGCAGCAATGAAAGATTGCTGGAAGCAACAGACAAGTAGATACAAACGTCGCCACTACCATACCAATGCGCCAGCGGCATGGCTTAATGGTTCGAGGCTCCTTGCCGCTTGCCGTGATTAAGGGAGCTTGAAGTTCTTCGTCAGCCTGCATATCGTTTCGAATATCTATACCAGACAATTGAAGGAAACGACTTGGCAGACAGTTGGGTTCTCACAGCAATGCTTACTGCTGCATCCTCATCATATACCGGAGTACCGGTAGATCGTTCGGTCGTGCATCGCACCACGAAGGATTCGGAAGCATGGCTCCTACCAGAAACGTTGACAGTGAATTTCGGACGTGCCTGTAGTAAGTCCCGATTTAATATGCCCTTCGACACGTCTGAAGGTGAACCCTTTCTTTCCCGGAATTTTGAATTTTACTTCATAAAATTTTGCTTCCAGTATTTTGATTTGATCCATCAGCATCATCATGTTTATTTCTAGGTTCTTTCGCAGATCATCTACTGATGCTAGAAGTACAGTGAAACACATCAGTAACATGCAAGAATACGAAGCCATGCTCGAGACGTCCAAATCCAAACTTGTCGTTGTTGATTTCACCGCCCAATGGTACGTGTGTCATCACTACTAGTAGTCCTTCTTCTTCGAACCGTGAAGCATGAAAACAATGCTTGTGGCTGGCACTTATACTAGTAGAATTTGATGGTGGTGGTGCTTTTGCTGTTTGCTGGTGACTAGAGCGAAATCATCATGATTTCGACCAGTCTTATATTCGTCATTCTCTTCCCTAATTGTCGTTACCTTGGCTGCTTGTTTCTTGGCTGTTTGCTTGTTGGTAATTATAGGTGTGGTCCCTGCAGAATGATTGCTCCTATTTTTAAGAAAATGGCCGAGAAAAATCCAGAAGTAGAGTTTGTCAAGGTGGATGTCGATGAAGCCAGCAAAGTGAGCACTGCTTGCAGGATCGAATGCATGCCTACCTTCCACTTTTACAAGGGAGGTGAGAAAGTAGACGAGCTTATTGGTGCAGATGTTGATGAATTGAAAAAGAAGGTGGCCAACTTGAAAGAAATTGCAACCAAGAAGGGTGATGACGATGAACAGCAAGAACCAGCACCATCCTAGACGAGGCTCCCGTTCTTGCTTCGTGGATTCCTCCTGCTATGATTGAATGATCCGAAAGGCATGTACAAGTAGCAGCAATCATACAATAAGTCAACTTTGAAACAATACATTCATCCATGAAATTCAGCTCAACACGGTTTACCTTCGCTTTGTCGCGAGACCAAGCAACAAGTGTCTTGTCGTCGTGCTGTCTGTTTATCAAGACATACCACCGGTAGTATGTGAATTGCTGCACCAACCTTCTAGTTTATAGGTAGTAGGCGCTTCGTCTGTAGCGCATCTCCTGCATCTCGTGCAGTCTCGGATAGCGTCATATTCGAGGGTTTGCCTCTGCGTAAAGAACAGGATAAACCACGGGAAAACAAGAAAAAAATTACTAACGTTAGTACAAAGGTGTGCGAGGTCTGTCTGTGTCGTCTGGTATTTTACAGTGCTGCAGCGAGGTGCATCAGGCCCAAGCCAAGCTGCGGCGAAAAAGCAGCGGGGCCAAAAGGAAAGAATCAATGTTGCGCAAAGGCCCAAAGAATCAGTTGCAGCAGCTGCAAATCCAAAAAGCAGCGTCGCAAAAAGGAAAGCACAGGACGACCCTCGCTTTGCACAAAGAAACAAGAAGGCAAAGACAGGTGAAATATTTCAAGGAGTTTTTGACACTGTCTTCAATGAAGATGATCTTGGGATTTTTGATGGTAAAAGTAAACCGATGACAATTGATGATATGATTGCAAAGGCAGAAGAAAGTTTGGGGAACATTCCATCTGAACTAGGAGAGAATGATGAACCTAATGAGAAGGATACAGAAGAGTTGATGCAAGTTGCATCATACACTGCTAAGATTGCAAAAGCCCACAAAAAATCTGCTGAAGCTCAAAATGCACCCAGTAGCGACTCTCCAATATGGTGGAAAGATGAGACAAGTGCACGTCAAGTTGCATTTGATATGCTTCACGGATTGCAAACAATGAATCTTAGGTTGTTGGATATTCTTGCTTCCAATGCATTATACAATGAATCAGATGATGCGCCAATTATCAAAATGCTGACGATTTACATAAGTAAGTTTGGAAATGTGCATTGGTCCATAATTGCAAACAATCACTCACTTTTATTTCTGCACTGCTTACCAGTTTATCAACTAGAACAAAATGACAAGAGCGATGTAAATTTTAATCAAGATTTGGAAGTGATGGAAAAACTGATCGAAAAATATGGATCAAAAGGTTCCATTTGCAAAGTCTTTGCAGAAACTTTCCCAATCGCGAATCACCCACTTATTGGTGGCTGGAAAGAACTAGAGCGTTCGGAAAAGAGCAAAAGAAGTGGCAAAAAGGAGCTAGACAGCTTGGATGAGAGTGATGGTGCGGACGGAAAAAGTGGTGCTCGATTGTTGTTGTTGCTGGCCTACATGATGGTGTCCAATGTGTTGGATGACGCATCCAATAACACGCAAATGTAAGTGCAAACCTTGATTGATGATGAAATTAACGAATACTAACAACCTCTGTTTAGCCGACCTGCAATTCGAGTTCTAGGTGGAAAACCTCAGTGGAAACCAGTTTTGCGCAAACTTGGACAAATGTTGTTCCTAATATCTCCAGATCCAAGCATT